>JAXIVD010004011.1:2500-7500 GCA_036785275.1 Cancer borealis
AGGGGGGAGGGAAGACACCTTATGTAGGGGGAACATTTATAAAAGATGCCCGACCCCGTCACTCCTCTGGCATGTGTGGAATGAGGTTGTGTTAGGACAGGTTAGGTGATGGTTGACGCCTTAGGAGGAGGAGGAGGAGGAGGAGGAGGAGGAGGAGGAGGAGGAGGAGGAGGAGGAGGAGGAGGAGGAGGAGGAGGAGTGGTAGTGATGATGGTGATCTTTTAATGTTGATGCTCTTCTAGTGTCAGACGTGTCAGAAGAAAGTGTAGATGGTGGTAATAATGATGGAGGGGAAAGTTTCAGCAAGGATGGGAGCAAAGTACTGAGTGTGTGTGTGTGTGTGTGTGTGTGTGTGTGTGTGTGTGTGTGTGTGTGTGTGTGTGTGTGCGTGTGCGTGTGTGTGTGGAAAAAAGAGTTGATAGAGGGTTGATAGGAGTGGTGTTGAAGTAAATAGAGCAATGCAAGCTAACACGCAACATCATTTCTCTCTGACACCCAAGGCTTTGTTTTCACTCCACAAAATTCTCTTTCTGGCACGAAATGAGGCCAAGACAAAACCAATCATTAAAACTGTGCAAAGAGAGAGGAAAGGAAAAGGGGAGAAAAAAGGGAAAGGAAGAGAGAAAAAGAGACGACAATAAGCAAAAACTACCAACTTTTATTATCTTATATTTTCCAAGAAGTGATGAAGGAAAGGAGGGAGAAACATTCCTGACAGATTGAGGAGAGGTAAAAGGCGCTATATTCTTAAATTATGAATGTTTCTATGAGGGATTAACTTTCACCTCGACGCCATTGCAGCCTCCAACGCCCTGGCATCGGCGCAGTAAGGCGAGATGGATGTTATAATTATGTGATACGAGTTTTTCCTTGCTGGGCTGATTGGCGTGGGAGGGAGGGAGGGAGGGAGGGAGAGAGAGAGAGAGGGAGGTAGGTAGGTAGGTAGGTAGGGACGGATGGATAAAGGGAGGGATCGAAGGAGAAAAGGAAAGGAAAGAAAAAATGAAAAAACGAAAAGATAGACAGTTTTTTTTTTCAATGACAATCTAAAATATCAAGAATAATTAACACAACGTTGAGGCAGTGATGTCACGTCAGAATTCACTGCTGACAAAAAAATATATATATGTAAAAACGTTATTTACACATAAGGTTTGAAATATCATGTGAACAGAGGCAAGGTCCGGCGCCATGTGTTTTATCAGGTGTCAATGCCAGGCTGCGTGTGTGAAAAAGAAAGTAAACAGAAAGTGCCCTCGATTGCGTGCATGTGAAGAGGAAGTAAAGGAATGTTGAGATAATTTTTCATTCTCATCCTCAGACTACTACTACTACTACTACTACTACTACTACTACTACTACTACTATTACTATTACTATTACTACTACTACTACTACTACTACTATTACTACTACTACTACTACTACTACTGCTACTACTACTACTATTTACAACAAATTAATATATATTTAACTGATAACACACGAAGAATCAAGCTTTCCAATTTTTTGTCATTACCTTGGGCTGCTGTGAGACAAGGCAAGGCAAGGCAAGGCAAGGCAAGGCAAGGCAAGGCAAAGCAAGGCAAGGCAAGGCAAGGCAAGGCAATGCAAGGCAAGGCAAGGCAAGGCAAATAAAAGCAAGGCAAGGCAAGGCAAGGCAAGGCAATGCAAGGCAAGGCAAGGCAAGGCAAATAAAAGCAAGGCAAGGCAAGGCAAGGCAAATAAAAGCAAGGCAAGGCAAGGCAAGGCAAAGCAAGGCAAAGCAAGGCAAGGCAAGACAAGGCGACTGAGTTATGAGCGTTCATCAAATGCTGGTGTGTAACTCGCGGTGCTTCTGAAAGGCAGGGCAGAACCATCCCTTCCTCCCACGCCCACGCCCGCCAGACCTGCCCTTCCTAGAACAAAAGTACAAAATTAACACACACACACACACACACACACACACACACACACACACACACACACACACACACACACACACACACACACACACACACACACACACACACACACACACACACACACACACAGAACCTTTCATCCACATCCACTAGAACCTTAATTTTGGAGAGTAAGTCAGACGTGCCCCTCGGCGATCTGATCCCGCCTCTTGTCTGCCTAGATCAAGCAAAACTGGCTGGCTGGCGCTGACTGGCTGACTGGCTGACTGGTCCTTCTGCTCCACCTGCTGCTAGTCAGAAAATAGAATCTGATTGTATTCATTTTCTTTTTACAAAATTCTCGTTCCATCAATCGCTTTCGTCAAATTACCAGACAGTTCAGAAAGACTGGAACGGTGTGTGAATACTTGGCATCAGTAAAAAAACGAAGACTTACACTTACACTTACTTGATTAGCGTCTGGCCTATAATTTTGACGTTTTCTTTGGCCACTCCACGAAGAGGATGGTAGGATCGGGTACTAAGTTAATTATGTAAACACTGGTCCTCCTCCCTCCCTCCCTCTCTTTCTCTGCCCTCACCACTTCCCTCACCGTCCTTCTTTGTAACTTTCAAGGTTGTAGAGTCCGCAGAAACGTGGAACCTGGTTATTAGGTCGTAGTATAGATTCATTTAGATATACATATTCTGAATAAACTTAATTTTTATGAAATTCTACCGCGACTCTTTATCTCGACTCGACCCTGAATTCGTTGGGTAGAGTCTTGTATTCTCCTTCGTACTGAGTGTGTGTGTGTGTGTGTGTGTGTGTGTGTGTGTGTGTGTGTGTGTGTGTGTGTGTGTGTGTGTGTGTGTGTGTGTGTGTTGGGAATTATTACTTTTTTTTTGAGGTACTACTTTTGCCTGTTACTTGTTTGATATTTGGCTATTTTCGTGTTAATATCAAACACACACACACACACACACACACACACACACACACACACACACACACACACACACACACACACACACACACACACACACACACACACTGCATCATCATTACACTGTCTCACTCCTTCCTCCTTCTCCCTCAGGTTCCAAGATCTACACTTTGAAAGGCACCGATCCTGACGGTGACTCTCTGACCTTCGGCGTGAGGGGGGTGGAAGGGCGCGACCTGCTCAGGATTGAACAGAACGGCGCCAACGAAGCTAACGTGTTCCTGAGAAAAGCCCTGGACAGAGAGGTAAGTGACGAGGGATGGAAGGAAGGAGGAGGATGAGAAATGGGTGGAGATAAAGATGGTGGGAAAGACTGAAGGAAGGGAGGGTGAATATGAAGGAATTATGGGTATAGTATAAGACTCTTTATGGAAGGACACAGGAGACAGTATGGTTTGAATACAAGGTAACACTTCTATGAGTAGTGATGAGGTAGAGGAACAAGAACCATGCAGTGAGCGAGCCAAACGTAGACTGATGGGAGGCTTATTAGTATGGAGGAACACGCTTGGTATAAAGAGGAAGTAGCAGGTATGTGGAGGGAATGTGAACTGATGTGTATGTGTATGTATGTGTGTGTGTCCGACAGATCAAGGATGAGTACACGGTGGTGCTTACCCTGACGGATCACAAGCTAGGCGACGGTCAGTTCATCACCCAGTCAATGCTGCTGCTCATCGAGGACATCAACGACAACGAGCCCATCTTCCGCCCCTACGAGTCCTCAGTGCTGGTGGAGGAGAATGCGCCGCCCCGGGTACTGACCACACTCCTCGCCACCGACCAGGATGAAGGACCCTTTGGCCAGGTGAGAGTACTGATGATGATGATGATACGGATAATGATAATGATAGTAATGATGATGATGATGATGAACACACCATCTAGCACTATCATAACAGGTGTAGAGATTAGAAAACATGATGCCAGTAATAGTAATATGAATAGTAACAGAAAGTTTTTTACCATTGTTCATCTCTCTCTTCTTTACCTGTGAATGCGGTGGTGAAAGATTCTGTATTCCGCGTACTTACCTTGCCCACCTTTCCCAGGTAGCACCCATTAAGTGGCCAACTCGCAAAGTAAAGTGAACAGCAGGTTAAATTGTAGTCTTCTTCGACCTGGCCTTCAGCCGCGGCCTGCTAATCAGTATTACTTAAGTGCGTTCACTATACCACTTTAGGGAGGATGCGTTCTATGTATTCGTAGATATACAAATAGTAAAAGAACTCAACTAGAACCAGATGAATCGTATACACTATTGCCTATTGCCATAAACTGTAGCTGACGGTACAGTTTTATTTCATTTTTTATCATTCTTTTATTTCAGTCTGTGTGTGTGTGTGTGTGTGTGTGTGTGTGTGTGTGTGTGTGTGTGTGTGTGGGTGTGGGTGTCAGAAGCCATGGTCCAATCACAGCCCGTGTCCGCTAGGGTGACTGCTGCTCCTTACATCATTTTCCTTCATTTTTCTGAGATAATAAGTTCGTCACATCCACCATCCGTAATGACTTGTAACTCTCCCGGGACCATGCACGCCCACGTCACCAGTAATGGGCGGGTGTTTGCCTGCATGGTGTTAGTAAGATCCAGATACACAATATAGTTTAATGAATAAATACACATACTTCACTTGATAAATCCCGAATGAAGTTTAATGAATAGTCACCTTTGAGAAATGAAGACAAATAAACTCACATCATACGTATCCGAGAAAGTTGAATGAATTTTGTAATCCTAAAGAACATTCTCAGTTTCAGGAACAGAAAAAATGTCGTAACAATTTTTTACTGTAACCAGTGCATGAGTTTAAGAACAGAACTGAAACAATGATAGAACAAGTGCTTTCATCATATCCTGGAGTGGGAAGTGTGTGTGTGTGTGTGTGTGTGTGTGTGTGTGTGTGTGTGTGTGTGTGTGTGTGTGTGTGTGTGTGTGTGTGTGTGTATTTGCGTCATGTGTGAGCACCAAGACAAGACAACGTTAATGGGAAAAATAAGTCTCCTCTTTGTTTAAATTATTTCCACACCATTACAAATTAATTCAAGTGTTCTCTTCTAGATGGTGCTCTGATGTGTTAGATTAGTGAGGCGTGGATCAGCACCTCAGCAC
>JAXIVD010004011.1:12500-39734 GCA_036785275.1 Cancer borealis
ATATATATATATATATATGTATATATATATATATATATATATATATATATATATATATATATATATATATATATATATATATATATATATATATATATTGATTTTATGTATTTATTTTACTCGTTTGTTGTATTCATTCAATAAGTTATCACGTCCCACAACACCCACGAGAGACTGATGTAATTATTAGTCCTGAGCGGTGCGTTAAGATCAATGGGAAGGTGGTATAGAAGTGCTGAGTGAACTACATTACTCCCTTGTGTCTCTGTGTTGGGTTCACCACGCCAAATACACTGCAGCAACCTCCGAACAAATTAATATTACCGCAATTATGGTCTCAATAATAATGTTTCGATCTTATACTCAACATAAGAAGTTTGTTATTACCGTCTTTATCGTCGTTTTGTGGAAATTATATTATATTTTATAGTTTTTGGTGTATTCACTCAACCCATTGCGCTATTTTTATATTTTCGTTTATGTGTGTGTTTTATGTACCAAGAGATAAAGTCATTTAAGTTGGGGCCTCGTAGCAACAGTATTATAGTAGTGTATAGGCAGCAGCACGTCTACGGATCTGTCTTCAATATATGTGATTGTTAATGGACATACTTAAAAGCGCCCCGGACCTCACTTCATCATAAAGACAATATAAAAACAAACTCAGTCGCACTTCTAAGCCTCCATGGAGCACGTTAGCTTACGTTACTCGTCGCTGTTGTAGTTATACCTGCTTTAGCGTTGAAAAGATACATGTTATTTATTTTCTTGATACTCTAACCTTATATATATTTCCATTTTATCCTCTTATCTTCCCCAATATTATTATAATCTAATATTCCCAGGTGTGGAAATATTAATAAATTTTCTTAACACTTTTTTTTTAAGACTTTTCCTCCACATGCCAGTATTTAACATCCTTCTACTGCCGCCTTTTTCAGGGTAACAACGGCACCTTCCAAATGTTCCTGGAGGGCGATGGGGGAATGTTCGATGTGACTCCTCCTGAAGGGGTTAATTTCGCCTCCTTCCTCATCCGCGTCAGGAACCCGTCACTCCTCGACTACGAAAAGGTGAAAGGTATGTTGAGTCGAGGGTAAGCCGGGCAGGAAGCAGGCTGAGGTGGTGTCAGTAAGTTCAAAGAGGAGGAGACTTCAGGAGCTCTGCAGTAAAACACTCAATTTTCTTTTCTTTTCTCTTTTTATCATGGTATTGCAAGTTGTACAAGGGGTATAGAGGGGGAAATTGCAGTTTATGTGGTTATTAACTATTTGAATAGGACTATTAAGGGTTGCCAAGGTGATTAAGTCTTATTCAAAGATATATTCATCGATTTTTTTTTATTCAACATCTAACACATTTTAGAGTTATGTGTGTTGTTCTTAACTTTGAAATAAATTGACAATGAAAAAAAGGCATTGGCTCCTACTACTACTATTACTGATGATAGTGATAGTAATGCTAATAATAATAATAATAATAATAATAATAATAATAATAATAATAATAATGATACCACCACCACCTTTAACCTATCTATAATTACCTATGTATCATCTCTCCCTTTGTGTTGCAGTGGTGAACTTCACAGTGGTGGCGAAGGAGACAGTGGCCGACCAACCCAAGTCCTCCTCAGCGCTGGTCACAGTTTTCATCCGTGACACCAACGATAACTTTCCGATTTTCGGCGAAGACTCTTATGAGGTGGGTCTGGGTTTTCCTCCTCCGCTCCCTCCCTCACTGGAAAATGTATTGCATCATGGTTTATCTTTTGACACGTTGAGATTTATGTATTTCCTAGATTTATCGGCTTGTATAAAAAAAATAAGGTTACAAAGAAGGAAAATTCGTTAGATTATCTAGCCAACGTTATGTAATTTTTCCTTTGTTCTCAGTTTCACCATTCTATTATGTTTCATAAAGCTTTAACGCTTTTCTTAATTTCACTCTAGGAAACATTATGGCCATTTCCGGTCATTTCAGTGAATATCGTATTTTTCTGGGGTAGTTTTTGTTTTCCTTCTAGTTATCCAGATTCCTCTTATTTTTATTTATCTTTTTTTCCCTCCTTATAATGCCTTAAGATTTTCAGGACCCTAAGTTATATGTAGGTACAGTTTTTTCCCCTTATATATTATGCTTTTACATGTACTGGACTCATAACATGCATTAATTCTTTAACATCAATAAACATAGATAATAACTTGACTCACATAACACCTTAACGAGACCCTCAATTCCTGCTGCACCAACTCACCTGTTATGTGTGGATGTGCCATCAGGTGTTCATCCCTGAGGACGCGCAGATGAAGACAACAGTGGCCAGGATCCAGGCGCGGGACCCTGACAGCGGTAACTTCGGCACAGAGGGCATTAGATACACTGACCTGCGAGGATCTTTAGCCGACAAGTAAGTTAGGAGTATACTTTTTAAGGCAACACTGTGCTGCTGCTGCTGCTTTTTCCTTGTCGGGTTACTACTTTAGTTTCATGATTCCTATATCCTGACCCCTTACTCCCTCCCTCCCTCCCTCCCTCCCTCCCTCCCTCCCTCCCTCCCTCCCTCCCTCCCTCCCTCCCTCCCTCCCTCCTTACCTCTCTCCCTCTCTCCTTCCGCTCAGTGTTCGTCTAGTGACCTCTAAGTGTGATATGAGATACTATTATATTGTATCCCACACGCACACTTATTCAGTTTTTAAATTATGTTGTCACCCTCACTTGATCCTCATTATGTACCTAACTTAATATTTCTCCCCGCCTCACCCTCCCCCGCCCCACAGGCTGGAGATGGACCCTGAGACGGGCATCATCACCCTGAAGGAGTCCGGGGCGCTGGACCGGGAGACTCTGGCTATACACTATCTCACCGCCGAGGCCAGAGACGACCTAGGGAACGGCAACAGGTGAGTCCTGATCAGGGGATGGAAAGGTGTCGTATGAGTGGATGTTTTTCTTACATTTTGTTTCACCTTTATTGTCTTTTTTATGTGTTAGGTGATTGGTTAAGGGTTCTGTAAAAAAAGGAAAAAAAAACATTGAAAGAAATCACTCGGTTACTGCTAAATAAAGCTGTTAGAATATCGTTGTTTGCTAGAAAAAAAGATGTATGATTGAATTTCACGATATTCATTTATAACCTATGAAAGCCCGCGAAAAAAACTTACTACATAATTACTGGCAACTGTGGTGTCAGCGGTAATTGAACTGTTGTAAATGTTAGACTGGTGATTCAGGAACTAGAGGGAAAAGAACTTTAAGTTATACACTTTTACCTGGTTACGTGATATGTTATATGAGAATCTGAATGCCGTAACAAATTCATTGGAATCCTCGCCTGCCAGGAACACGGTGGTGTTGAAGATAATGGTGGAGGACGTCAACGACCACCCGCCTGTGTTCCTCCAGCCCCGCTACGAGGCGCGCATCCACGAGAACGCCGCCAACTTCCCGGAGCCGCTGGTCGTCACTGCCAGGGATAACGACCTCAACGGTAGGTGGTGGTGGTGCTTGAGGTCGTGGCTTCCATTACGCCTGCTCTAGTATTGCTTCTAAAAGTGTTGGCCAGGTTTAAATAGTGACCTTTTATAACTGATGACCTAATGCAACTATTTTCTTGAAGTCGTATTTATTAATTAATTTATTTTTTATAATGGGTCAGTTAAACAAATTTAGTAATATATAATTACAAACATTATTTATTGGAAAACCAAAGCAATAGGAAGTTTCTATTCACACTCGCTTCAATATGACCATAATTCTTCATGAGGTTTATTGTTTAATTGCAACTAATTTTTCATTATTTTTATCTTATCTTTCTTTCTTTGAGGCTACAGTGTTACCTTCAAGAACATCTCTCTAACCCTCATGAGCTTGGGAACCACAATATCAATTATCAAACCACTGCTTCATCACATTGTTCTCAAGCTGACCTTGAACACACTCAACCAGGAGTTCTGTCAAATTAATACTTAACTACCTGTGACACTCCTTCCTTGTACTCACAGGCACCAGGAACCACGAGGTGCGCTACACCCTGATAGGAGGTGATCCTGGTAGGAACTTCACAGTCGACCCTCAAAGTGGCCTCATCACGCCTGTCACGCCGCTGGACTTCGAGGCCATCCCGCAGGAGGGCGACTTGAGGTCCTTCAATCTGACCATCAAGGTGCGCAATGCTACCTGGGTATTCTGGTTTCATTTGCCTAGATATACACGTGTTGAAGGTGTATCGAGTTGCCTAATACTTATGGTTTTGTGATGTCTTAGGCGTACGATCTCGGTGAGCCGCCCTTGAGCAGCGAGGCGGCCGTGGTGGTGTTTGTGGTGGACGAGAATGACCACGCCCCGGAGTTCAACAGTCCCTTATACCGTATGGTGATCCCAGAAGACACATCGGCCGGCACGTCCATCACTCAGGTGAGTACTATCTATCCTATGTGGTGGAAGGAACGTTGTATTGTGTTATTTTTGTTCGTACTGTTGCATTTCGCTGGTATGTTACGGATGAACCGAATCAAATTTTAATTTTTTTATTTGTTATATACATTGTACAGTCTTACTATGAAAACAAAGACCGTTAATGGTTGACGTAAATACTTAGGCGAGAAAATGTATGATGCCTGCGAGGGTCGTCATGCGCCAGCTGTTATGGTCTTTGCAACCACTTAAATGTTTTTTCTCTCTGTCTCAATTTTTTTCTATTTCTGTTCTAATCTTTCGTCATATTAACATCTGGGTTCTTTGTGGAACGTCCATAACGCTTTCCTTTCCCCTGTGAAGAGAACAATGAGTAAGCATATTAACCAGGAGAGTAATGGAACAGCCAGGTGATAAGTCTGTCTGTGCTTACTGGTACATGTTATCATTGCTTCTCTGTGCTTGTAGCCGCAGGCATGATACAGTTTTTGCAGATATAATATAAATTTTTCCTTACTATCTTCCTTCGATGCCCACTGCTCCTTATACTAGAAGGAAACTCATACATGAACGTTTGAAATAGCTTCTGTGTCGAATAATAGGGCAACAGTTACAGTGTACCGATGTTAAAAAAGTTAGCGTGAGTGTTAGGAAGACAGGCTATGGAGGTAGGAAAGCATGACTGTGATCTGAGTACAATTTGATAACAAGATCGGTGAGTGGGTTAGGTGGTAAAAGTGATAGTTCTCGGCCGTGAAGAGGGACAGGTGGGTGGGAGCAGACCCAATCTATCGTGCTATCTGTATTCTATCAAGATAACGCCTCATCCACCCTCGCCAATTTCGCCATCACCTTCACTCTCGTCCTTGCCACCCGCACTCCCCTTTCCCTTGCGCCGCCACCACTTCCTCTCCCCCACCACTCCCCGGCCCCTCCGCGAACTGATGCGACTGTACTGAGCTTAACCTCATATATATATATATATATATATATATATATATATATATATATATATATATATATATATATACACACACACACACACACACACACACACACACACACACACACACACACACACACACACACACACACACATTACTTTAAAGTTATAGCGACAAAGCTCCCCGTCCTCCCCTCCCCTCCCCTCCCTCAGCCTCAGCCGCCACCTTATCACCTGCGCTTGACAAGAGAACTCCCCGCCAGGGCGGCGCCCCTCCAAGGTCACCGTCTGTCACCCCTCCTTCATCCCCTGACCAAGGGTGGTGTGTGTATGTGATAGTAATAAGTATACTAATAATTATAATAAATAGCAATAGTTATAATAATAATAATAATAATAATAGTTATAATAATGATAATAATAACATTAATGATAATATATCGATTGTGTGTGTGTGTGTGTGTGTGTGTGTGTGTGTGTGTGTGTGTGTGTGTGTGTGTGTGTGTGTGTGTGTGTGTGTGTGTGTGTGTGTGAAATCTTGCAACGCATATAAAACTTACTAGATCACTGGGATGGTTATGATATATTGAGGCGCCTTTGTGCTATCGAGGAGCCTGCAGGGAGTGGGGAGGAGTGGCAAGGTGACTCAGGCGGGAAACGAGACTTGGAGGCGTGGCCGCTGGATGTTAAAGATCAACAGTTATGGTTACCAAGATAAAACACAATCGTTTCAACGTTGACTGTCTCTTCACTGCTGCTGACTTCTAAAATTGATATCGCTGTTATCTTTATCGCTTGCATTGCTGATGTGATAACTGTTATCTCTGCCGGATGTGGCTGTATAAGTTAGATTGAAGCAGTAGTTTGTTGGGCCATCGAGTGGCCTTAGGAGCTCGCCCTCATTACTGCTAAGGAAGCCGGCTGGCGTCCATGTGTCTCGAGAAGTGTTCTAGTAGTAGGAAACAGCATGGCAGCGATGGAAGAGGACGAGACTCATGTGGCAAAGCAGGAAGAGTTCAAAATAAGATATTATAAGGCAGTGGAGTGGTCAACGAAAATACTACTGAAGGTGGTTGGCTCAATGGTGCGGGACACTTTCAAGGTCCTGGGCTTCCCTTCACCACAGGATTATTGCCAAAGAAAACTTGGATGGAGCCACTCAGAGACAGAGACTTTTTTAAATCATAGAGAAATTGAATATCTAACGGACAGTGATGCTAACACAGAATACAAACTCTTAACAAAAGTGTGGAAGGAAGTGGGCAACAACGTGGTACAAAAGGTTGAGGCCCAGAAGCTGTTGTTGCAGAAAGCCATCTATGACCCACCTGTCGACCTCAATGAAGAGCTCCTCCACCGGCAAATAAAGATTTTGTTCCGTCAAGAGGAGGACTTGACTGACGCCGTTCGGAAAGCTTGCCATACGTTGCTAGAGGAGGAGCGGCAGTCTCTTCTTATGCCGAGGAAAAGAGTAGCTGCATCATTTAAGAAGATCGTGCATTTAGATGAATACTTGTGTTTCTTGTCCCTAAAAATAGCCGTTGATTTTATACGTTTGATATGCGAAGAGACTAGTTTCATGAATGACCAATCTGTCCCTGAATACATCGAATACATCGCTCCAGACTTTGATTCCTTATACCAGGAAGTCAGTTCTTACAGAGATCAGAGTAAAATTACTGAACCACTTCTTAACATAGAGAAACTGTATATCAAAATGATCCAGAGGAGTCTCCTACTTGATATCATAGACGCATTAAACACTATCGCCACTGGAGAGATTAGTCATCATCTACTCTATAACTGGTTACAAGAACTACAGGACCTACAACGCAATTATGAGGGCCGAATTACAGCGCTGGGCAGATCTGAGTGTTCCTCTTACAAGGCTGCTTTTGGTGCCCCATTAGTTGACGTGCACAGGTGGCTCTTGACGCGGAACAGAGAACCACTGAAAGTTAATCAAACTTCTTGGAGTCTGATGGAGCTTGCCACTGGCAGAGAGATAATGCTGCAACATCTCATAAAGGACAACCATGAGGCTCGAGTGGTGATCGTGTACGGTCCGGCGGGTTCTGGGAAGACTTGGCTTTGTCACCATTTACAAGAAGAATGGTGTGCTGGCCACTCATCGCTTCAATTCACAAGGGATCTGCAGCTTGTTGTCTTATTGAAAGAGGAAAATATACGAGATAAGTCATTCAGTTATCATCTTAAAAACGTGATGCACCCAAGAGTCTTTGCAGAGATCCCTGACTCTCATGTGATTAAGTCACTGTGTCCATTCAGAGTTTGCTTCCTGATAGATGCCTCAGCAGGATGTAAACCTGAATTCACCTCGGCAGTTAGTGAGGTGATGCGTCATCTTGGACGTAACATCGCCATCATCACTACCCGCCCCGAGGCACAGAGGGACGTCCGCTCTGCCACGGCAAATTTCCAAACTGATGAGGTGTATTTGCAGCCGCTCGGTGACAGTCAGTGTAAAGATTTGTGCCTTGATTATTTGAAAATTTTGAATGCTGCCGGAGATAAAACCGCAAGGCCCTGGAGAGGAGAGCAGGATGCCAGTGTTCATAGCGGTATCCTAAAAAGCAGCTCCGAGGGAGCGTGCGTGTTTCAAGATCCCAACATGGCCGTAGAGAAGTTCTTACAAACATTAGGATCAGAGGAGAGGAAGGATCTCTTTTACCCTTTGCCGCTAGCTTACCTACTGTGGCTGTGGCGGCAGAATCCCAAGCACCTCACTAAGGTAACCACTGTCTCAAAACTCTTTATCAAGGTTATCAGTGTCTGCGAGCAAATGTGTGCAAACACCCAAAAAATTTGTTCTCCGACAGCAAAGGTGAAGGAAACAAACGGAAAAGAAGCAGTGAGAAAGTTAGCTTCTTGTGCGTCAGAAGTGTTCACTAGCAAGACATTTCCTGTAACATCATCATGGAAAAAAGAAGATTTGTTGGAGTTCATGAAACTCCGCAATAGTCTCTACCCGTTCCTGGGACACTTTATAGACTATCAAACTAAACCAAAATGGCACTTCCTCCATCCATTTTTGGTCGAGGTTCTCTGGGCATGGGACACGCACAGGAAAAACGCAGACCGGTTCTGGAGAGGAAAGATTGTCCCTCATTGGAACCAAACTGAAAATTCCGGGAGTAAAGGAAATAAGTACATTACTGTGACTCGACTCCTTAGCGGCTTTCTCTGTAGCGAGAAAGATAGAGCTATTCAGGGAAGCTCCATCGTGAAGTTATACAAGTGTACGGGTGTGGCCGACAATGATTTTCCCACTTGGGCTTCGTTGCTACGTGAAGGAGCTTGGGTAATGCCATTGAAAAAAGCTGTTAGAAATGTAATGAAATCCTGGAAATCATCGTGGAAGGTGTGTCATGCAAGCCCTTTAGAAGTGGAGGCCGTGGTGCAGCTGGTGACCCATTGTGTGTACCGCCCCCGTGAGGTGATCATAGAGACTAAGGCTCCGGAGGAAGTAATCCATATGTTGGCTAATCAGTCTTCTATTGATGTGAGAATATTGCAAGTTGTCCAGAAATCACAGCCTCGAGACTCCCTGCTATACGATCTTAAAGATGCTGGGAACGTCATTGAGTTCAAGGGTAATATTGGGGAGAAAGGAGCTTCTGTCCTGGCCCGCATGACACGCCTCCGTATCCTAGACATTCACCTTACCTCCTTGGCGGCAGTCATAGCGTTTAGCGTAAGCGTGGCAAGACTCTCAGCTCTGTGTGTCCTCCATCTGCACCTGGATATTGATAAGATCATACCAGTTAAGAAGATACCTGATGTAACGGTTCCTCGTTGCGTCAACGTCTACCTGAATCTCTACAACATTAAGGACAACAATTGCAAGTGGGCCGTTGATGTTGCCATGAAGGTCAAATGTTGCAAAATGGATGTGCACCTCAAAAAATCCAGCCTCTCCCCAGACAAACTTCAGTATATCAAACACAAACTTCACCCGACGCATGTGCATTTGTCCAAGTAAATAATCAGACACCCGCTCTCACCCTATCACACACCTTGATTGTACATTCATTTAAAAAAAAAAATCAAAAACACTGATACGACAAACACCACCTCTTAAGAAGTCGCCGCCAGAGATATACTACCACCGATTACAGACCGATTACTCACCTACAAGCCGCCGTCGTAAGTGATTAATTAAGAAACTGATAACGGTGCAAGAGCCTCCAGTCATGTAAAGTTACTATACTACCATATCGGTCAACGTCGCTGCTCTGCTTGAGTCTATTATGGTAAAGAGAAAGACCTGAAAACTATTTGAAGACCACCTCCACCCAGGGTTCAGGCCGCCTCCCGCTACTTTCCTCCTCCTTCGCCCTCTTCCCCCACGTGACTTAGGAACACTCACGTCGCCTTATCGCAGGTAATGCAGTACTCAGCTCCTTTTCGTCCTTTTTTGTTTATTCACGGATTTGTTTATGTTTTATTCATTTACTTATTCGTATATAAATAGATAGATAGTTATATATATATATATATATATATATATATATATATATATATATATATATATATATATATATATATATATATATATAGAAAGAGAGAGAGAGAGAGAGAGAGAGAGAGAGAGAGAGAGAGAGAGAGAGAGAGAGAGAGAGAGAGAGAGAGAGAGAGAGAGAGAGAGAGAGAGAGAGAGAGAGAGAGAGAGAGAGAGAGAGAGAGAGAGAGAGAGAGATAGATAGATATAGAGATAGAGAGAGAGAGAGAGAGGGGGGGGGGGCAGGCGCTTTATCGCTCTTACAACATTATGTATTTCTCTCTCTCTCTCTCTCTCTCTCTCTCTCTCTCTCTCTCTCTCTCTCTCTCTCTCTCTCTCTCTCTCTCTTTCTCTTTCTCTTTCTCTCATACACACACACACACACACACACACACACACACACACACACACACACACACACACACACACACACACACACACACAGGAAAGACAGAAACAAAGGAAACTAAAAGCATTATCAATAATGATGATAATAATAATAATGAATGAATGAATTATTAAGTAGTGTGAAGTCTGCTGTCACCCTGTTGCTCCAGGTGGACAGGGACAGCGGGCTACCTACGTGTCAGTTGTAGTAAGGAAAGGAGAGATGGACTTGCCAATGTTGGAACTGACTTTATATCACTATATTATTGTTACTTATTTTATAGCTGTGACTACCACGTCCAGCAATAGTCAGGGTAGAGACGTCAATAAGAATGAACTTCCCAGCCACTTCTTTGTTTGGGAATTCCTCGTAATCTTTTTTCAGAACAAACTCATAGTGTGGGGTGTGATTTACCAGTATCCTGTGGTGTGTTTCCGGTAGGTTAAGTGAGTCTCTACACCAGTTTAGATTGTCCTCTCAGACTGCCTTCACTGCCCTCCACTCAGTCTTATCCACTACTGCCTCGTGCTGTGTTTTAGCTGCCATGGTGCTCGTCTCACACACGCACACACTCATGGATGGATCGGAGCAGAACAGTGAAAGTGACATTAACCGTGTGAAGTATTTTCTGGCTTTTATGAAGTACAGTAGAGAATGTCTTGAAGATGCTTTTTACTTGCTGTACACCACCTGGGGCCGTGGGAGGAGTTACGCGACGCTGCAGGAATTCTGTGTGGACTGTCTGGGCGTAAAGAAGGAACAACTCTCTGACATCCTATGCCAGCCTGAAATTGTGCCCCCGCTAGGCTCGACAAGGACTAGCACGACTCTTACCAGCGGCGTGGACGGATATAAATTGAAAACCTCGAACGAGCTGAGTCGAGGCTCAAACGGTGCTTCCCACTCTCCCCTTTCACCATCCTCATCTGTCTCCCACGTGATTAGGAGTTTGCTGAGAAACCCGGACGAGTTGAATGTACAGCAGGATGTAACAGATACCGCTGGTCCACTGAAGAAGCTGTCTCTCGGTGAAGAGAAAGATCACAGAGAACAAGTCACCTTTTATATCAGTGAGGGAATAACACGTAACCTTCCCGCCGAGGCTTTCAGTGGTGGCGACACGGATGTGAGTCATGATGTACCGAGGCCGCAGAACGCTAACGCTGGGATACCTAAGGTGGCAAGTACCAATCACATGTGGTCCTTGGTAAGGCGGCTGTTGATACCTAAACCTGCCTTGGGAAAAAAGACCCACGATTCTGATGTTACGTTGGAACGAGAAAGTGTCGTCCATACGGCACAGTCACCGCCATATCCACCATCAACACTGAAACCCTCTCCATCATCATCACTGCCATCATCACCACCATCGTCTCAAACACCAATTCGAAAAATATCGGTGCATGAAGTGCAGACACATCCTCGAATGGCTGATGAGGATTTAAAGTCCTTGAAAGAAGACGATTCACAGAACATAATCAATGTGATTCAAGAAGCCAAATGTAAACTCAAATCTGCATTTTTCCTCCACGAAAACGGCCAGCATAGCTGTTTTCTAAATGTTGAGCCGAACCCCAGCCAGATGCCATTATCAGTACTGATTACCTTACTAACGAAGGTTTTCCCGGAGATCACACCCACATTCCATCACTTAGTTGAGAAACTTCAGCGCCTTGTCTACGCCGTCTGCTACCAGGACCTTGTGTTCGATGATCATCAGCTCAAATTTAGACTGCAAAACATAAGTGTGGTTATTTCAAAACTAATCGGTGTTGTTGTCAGTAGTTGCACAGCCGTAACTACGAAGTTTGTCGCGGAGGTTTCCACTAAGTTACGGATATCCAAACAGCGAATGAGATGTGCACAAGGGGAATACAATGACTACCTCAAATGTGTTGAAAAGACTCGCGAAGAACTTCAAGTCGTCCAGAAGGAGCTGATAGAGGCCCAGGAAAGGAATTCAGTAGTTCTTCTGGCTTATTCTCGTTCTTATAGCCAAGAATTAGATGACACACGCCAAAGGGAGACCAAGGAAGGCACGTGTATTGATGATGACGTGATCGGCCGGATGGATTCTGGCAACTTATCATTATCTGAGGAGGTGGGGGGACGGGAACCCCAGACACAGAACGACGACGGCGATGATGAATGTTATAGTGACAGTCTGTTAGTCAGTGTCATGAGAGAAGTTGCGTTGATCGAAAAAAGACACAATAGCTTAAGACCGTTTGATAGAAGGCTAAAAATGATGGTAAGAGAGACTCATAAGTCTGTTATCCTTACTAAAAGGGAGATGAGAGAGAGGCTTAATTCAAATGTCTCTGCAGAGGAAAAGGCCATGAGCAAGGAAGAAATTTTAAGTAATAGACAAATGAACACAAGAGTGCTTTCTAAAGAAGTAAGAAAACTTCGTCGAAACTTAGAAAATCTTCAAAGTGATGAGAAAGCCATCATGTCCCGGATTAACCATGACCTTGAAGCCCTGAGAGAGGACGAGCTGGTGGAGGCAGCTCTGCGCGAGGGTCAACGAGGCGTGCAGCAGCTGCGGGAGGCTTCTGGCCTGCTGCTGTTCCACTTAAGGCCGGAGGCGAAAAAGTTTGCATCACGCGCCAGAATCCCGGATTTGGGCAAGTGGGTAATGAAGCGAGTGTTTGGAACCACGCCGGTGAGGCAAGTGTACTCGAGTGTCCGAGCTGCTAACACAAGGGACAACGTCAACATTACCGATTTCGTGGGGCTCGACGGACAGCAACCATCCGTCATCATCTTGTCAGGGCCTAAGGGTAGCGGAAAAACCTGCATGGCTCACTACCTTCTACAGCAGTGGGAGTCTAATGAGGAAGCTATCAAATCCAGCATCCATGAATTCGACTTGGTGGTTTACGGCACAGTGGGTAACATTTTGTCTTCTGGCTCGTGGATCCAGTACCTGCGGGAACACATCTTCTGCCTCACCCTCGTGGACTTACCGGAGGCGGAGATCTACGGGGCTCTCAACACCATTTCTGTGCTCTACTTGTTGGACGTGGACACCACCACGCCCTCGATCACTAAGATACTGGACGATGTATTTGGTAACTTGGGGAACAACCAAGTGGTAGTAACTACACGTCCAGACAGTGAGGATGCCATCGCAGGGGCCGTTAAACACCATAACATCAAGTGTCAACAAGTCAGGATGTGTCCCATGACCTTCAATGCCATTCAGGAATACTCAACAAGCATCTTATCACTTGTCGAACAGGATGATTCGGTAATCAGCAGGATGGCAAAGCAGTTCTCGCGGTTCCTGAGTTCCATGAAGACAATAGAGGATGTGATGTACCCTCTCCCTGTGACATATCTCTTGTACTTGTGGCACGTCAACTCTTCCCACGCCTTCCAGGCTACTTCTATGTCTCGCCTCGTTTCTCAGATGATCGTCGTGGCGGAGAGCTCACTGGTGGAAGCCTTAAAAATGTCTGGCAAATATGACGGTCGGGCAGGGAGGATCAGAGTGGAACAGTGCACGAAACAGCTGTGCGAGGCCGCGTGGGAGTTAATAAGTGGACATGGGTGGCCATACGACGGACAATTCTTACTTGAGTCGAAAAATATGTCTTTCACAAACCCCTTAGAGATATCTTCTTTTAGCACGTTGATTATAGTGAAAGAATCCGCTGACGGGAGACCGCGAGCAAGTTTTTTACATCCCTGCATTACTGAAATACTGTGTGGATTCTTCCTGACGCAGCAGCGGCTCCTACACAAAGAACCGTCCATGCTTCGGCGCCGCGAAAAGCTGGAAAAATACTGTGTACCCGAGATCAAAAGATATAAGGAGGTTCTTCCACATGCAGCAGGAGCTCTGGTATATAATGCACACAAATTTGAGGACGCCAAGGAAATAGCCACTCTCTTCTTCAGTTCCTTGAGTGACAAAAGAGACATGATAGCGTGGCATGCCCTACTCAGCGAGTGTGCTTTTCTTCCAACCATGTGTGCAGCAGTATCTTCCTTGCTGTCATGTTACAGCTGCTGGAATGTTGCCCATCACTCTCAGGAAACTAATTGTGCCCTAGCTGAATTGCTAAAGAGAGAAGCTTACCACCCACAAACTGTTGTTATTTCACAAGAAGGAAAATTTTGTTGTAACTCAGAGTGTGTAATCCGCGCCCTTGCAACCTGCTCCTCAACGTTTGTTCACCTTCGTCAGGAGTCACAATTCTATGCCTGGGGCGAGGCTACAACCTCAGATTCTTTGATTTTGCCCTTACAACCTCCCGGAACCTTGCAGGAGTTCTGGGGTCACCTGGGAGTAGAGGGCGCCCTTGCACTTCGTCATTTTCACCAGCTAATGGAGCTTAATGTTCGAGTGTCTTCCTGTGAGACCCTGGAGACTCTCAGGTACAGTATCAAACAGATCGGACGCAGCCTGCGTTACCTCTACATCCGCCTAGATCTTCCTACCTCTACGCCTGTGTCTGATATTGAGCCACTTAAGTTTAAAGGAAAGAATCTTTGGTTGAGGATGAAGGGTGTGGAGGACGGAAACCTAAGCTGGATAAAGGAAATCACCGCGAAGCTCAGTGACTGGTACACGGAGGTGTTGCTGGAGAAGAGTCGCCTCTCCCCGCCAGCCCTACAGGAGCTGAGACAGAGTCTTCCTAATACACCAGTCCATATATTCTTGTAAATCTGCATATATCTTGACGTAACTGGCAGTAGCTATGAGCATGAAAAACGATGACATTTTAGTTACTTGTCGACGAAAAAAAAAAAAAAAAAAAAAAAAAATTAAAGGGCAGCTATGTTCCCAAAGTCAATATCGTGTTTGTGTTTTGCTGAAAAATACGCCGTGTGATGCAGTGACACCCCTGATACCTTGTGCATTGTGTACTATTTTCGCTCTACTTATCACCATTTTGCCCTTACGAGGCAATAACCTCAACGTTTCTCTTGCTGGAACACTTGATCATCGCAGTAGAATGACCACCGCCCTGCGTGATTCTTCCCTGTCAGGTAATACCAAAAAATGATTGTCTTTATCATGATTTATCAGTCTATGATATCAAGTACTTACGGAATGTCATTAATTTCGATAAAAAAAAAGTTTCAGCTGCTGCGCACAAGATGTATTTGGATCTTGACTGCGCATAGGAGAAAAAACTGCTTGAATGCATGCAAAACAATATGTAAAGAGTGAAGAGTATTAATTTAATCACACAACACAATCTCACTTATTTGTTTCAGGCTTTCATTGTCAGTTATTAAGATTAACATTTTTTTTTTTTAACGATAATAGTGTTGTTGATTCATTTATAAAACTTTGCCATTTAAAAAACTCATTTAGAAAACTCTGCCACGTCAGCCGAACGCGAACACTGTGGTGCTTCAAACAAGAAAACTATTATATACTTCCTTGTCCTTAAGTGGCTTTTTATCTTTTCTGTTTTATCGACATTATTAAACAGTATGTGAAACTAGGACAAAGGCAAATGTCTTACTTACTCTCGCGACAATGATTAAGAAATGCTGTGCGCAAACAAAATATAAATTAAAATATGTTTCATGAATTCTTTTACATCGAATATATGTAATAATCTTGGTGTTATCATTGAATTCAACTCACACAACACCATTCCTTTCCAGGTGTTTGCCTCAGACTTGGATGGGTCAGCGTTGAACAGCAAGGTGGTGTTCAGGATTCAACATGGCGCGCAGGATAAGTTCGTGATGGAGGCTGATACGGGCGTGATATCCGTGGCCCAGGGTGCTGTGTTGGACCCAGACCGCACGGAGCCCAGGGCCACCACCTATGTGCTGGAGGTGGTGGCCTTGGATGGGGGTATAGGCGGTACACAGCTTCAGGCCAGGACGGTGGTCAACATTACTATTAGAGACGTGAACAACAAGCCGCCAGTGTTAGTGGACCCAGGCACTGTTAAGTAAGTAAAATGTGACTAATTCAATGGCATAGACTTATCCATCATATCATAGCATTGTATGGTATTCGTAGTGATATTATTAGCCCATAGTGTTTATTAAGAAGCAATGTTTACGTCCACACGTCCACCCTCAGAGTGTATGAGAACATGCACAGCGGCATCTTCGTGCATCGGGTGGAGGCAGTGGACTTGGACGCCCAGCCCAGACTGCAGTACACCTTCGACCCTAACAATTCAGAGGCCAGGAATGAGGAAGGTGCCATCGTCAAGGTGAGATAACCCTACCCCCCCTGCCCCCATTTGGTGCTGCTGCCACTCCACATTTAGTGTGATGCAGTATGGAGCATGATGACTATTATTAGTGGTTTAGTTTTCAGATATATAGGTGCACAAGGAAGGTTCTGCCTTACCCAGCTATAAGCTCAAACAAATGCTGTTAGAATATGAAAACATTAGGTAATAGGGTACATTTTTACATCATAATGGCGTCTGCTTACGTCTGCGTCTTGCCTCTGCACCTCATCCAACTCCCTACTTTTGGTCATAGAGAACATTTGATATCTTCAAAATTAACCTAACCTAACCAAACCTTAACTTATATTGACAAATAACAGAACTTTGTTTAAACCAAACTAAACTTTATTTTTAGAAGAGAAGGTCTCAGAAAATTATCTAGAGCGTTCTGGTGAAAATGTAAAAGAGCTTTTGCCTATAGTCCTTGAGCTTGCATATAAGATGGTTTGGAGGCTTTTTCCTTCAATATTTTAAGATTATTCAAATGCCTTGCCATATAAGTCCCCTCAGTGCCATGCCCCCACATCCTTCTAGCAATGCCCTTTGGCTGTACCACAACAGTATTCATATTATTTTATATTGCATTGTTACAGCCGTCTGAATACAACTATATGGATGCTTTTGAAATGAATGCAGTGGACGGTATTATCCGCACTGTGATGCCCCTGGACCGAGAGCAAGTGGAAATAATCCGCTTAGGACTAGTATGTGAGGACTTGGAAGCTTCCACGGAGAAGCAGACAGCCACTGCCACCCTCACCATCTTAGTGGAGGACATTAATGACAATGATCCTCAGTTTAGAAAAGCGTATTACCGAAGAAGTGTCGCTGAAAACTCCAAGAAAGGAACAACAGTTGCATCCATAGTGGCCGATGACATCGATAAAAACCGCACCATCACATACTCTATGCAGGTAATAATTGAGTGCTGCAGTGAAGTATTGCTGAATGATAATGAAATAATGTTACTGTGCAAAGTCATTCTGCTGGTCTGATGCTAACATTTAAATTAGTTCGTATACGTAGTTTGTATTATAATAACATTTTCTATTTTCATCCATCCGTAGGGACCCAAAGAAGTGCTGTCTCTAATGCATCTAGACAGTGAAACAGGAGAAGTAGTGGTGGTGGAACGGGTGGACAGGGAACAGTTTGCATGGCTCAACTTCACTGTGCAGGCCATGGACTCTGGTGTGCCTCCTCGTACAAGTGCTGTTGATGTTGTGGTTCAGGTGAGTGCAAGTTATTACAATCATGGAAAATGTGTACTTACTTCACTGGTAATGCATCTCATGGTAAACAGGATATTTTCCTTAACTAAACTCACATTATTCTAGATCTCATGTGACACTTGTACAACCATCACATCACACACCAAAAGCATCATCATTAGAACTAGTAGAAAATTTGGTGCATTCAAATTAACTGCTGATACTAACTTGCAAAAACAGAAAAAAACAGTAGGTATACATGTTGAACAATATATAGTTACACAGCATGTTTCTCTACCATCAAGAACACCAGACGAAAGAATTATAAATAATTCAAAACAGCTGGACTGTGAAAACAAAATGCCACCCATAATTTTTACGCCGGTTCTATTTGCAAATAAGCCCATACTCTGCCTTACCTCTATTTCATGTAACTTTTCATTGTCTAGTTTTGACCGATTAAAGGTAATTTGATTTTTTTTCCTCTTATTGTTTTCTTCAGTGATGCTTCATATTTCTTATTTTTCAGGTTATAGATGAAAACGACAACAATCCTACTTTTATTGATGCACCGTCCAACCTTACCATTCGGGAAGATGCTCCAACAGGCACTGTGGTCACAACAGTCACTGCCGTCGATCCTGACTCAGATGATTACGGGCTTGTTACCTACTTACTAGACAGAAGATCATCATTTGGAAAATTTGAGGTTAGTCCATTAGACTGAATCATGCATGCTTGTCATGAAATCGCCTTTTATTGTATTGTGAAAATGATTAGATAGTGTTGTGGGAAGATGTATTATATAGATCCTTCCTTACCTAATGCTTGGTGTTCACAGATTGATCCAGACACTGGAATTATCACTGTGTCCTCTGCCTTGAACCGAGAAGAGATGAGCACCTTCAACCTGCTCATTGAAGCTTGGGACAACTACCAGTTTGGATATTCAACTCGGGAATCACGAAATGCCTTCATGCAGCTTGGGTGAGTGATAGACCTCTGTGTGTGTGTATGCTTCATTTTTTTCTTAGTGTTTCATTCCTCATACATAAGCACCAAGAAAATTATTTTGTCATGTATCGTATATATAATTGCTCTTTTTTTATTTATTTAAATTTTTTTTTCTTTTTCTTCTCTCTAACATGTAGATACTATAGTAGTAGAGTGTACCCACATGGACAACCTCGTTAAGTCCAGTAGGACTGTTGCTGTCTGTTCTTCCTTTTGTACTTATATAAGTTCAAATAGTGCTGGTGGTGCTGCCAGTCTTGCAGTATTTAGAGGGTCTGATGTATATGAGAAAAGTGTGCAATATGTATGGAATGTATAGATGTTAAGTTGTAAATATATTGTTGTGATGTAAATGTTCATATTTCAGTGTGACGGTTGCTGACATTAATGATGAAGTGCCTGTGTTTGAGGAACGTGAAAGCTGCACTATGATAACTGAGTTTCACAGTCCCCGAGAAACAATCACTGTTGTGCGAGCCTCTGATGGTGATGACTTAGACTCACCCAATGGCAGGATTCGCTTCTCTATTGAAGGTGGAAATGATAAAGGTGAGGATTGCTGTGTTCTCTTGAAACATCATCGAGTAATATAACAATTTTTTCCACGAGTAAGGAGATAGGCAAGAAGTTAAGGTAAAGATATTAATTTTATAAAAACTATGTTTAAGCACCAGTAATGCTCTATTTTTTTCTCCCATTAATGAATGGTTCATGTTATCTACATATCACCCATTAGCCTTACCTTTGCCAGGAACATCAGTCAGGCACTTACATGAATAGGATATCCTTGAGAGAGTGTTCTGAAATGGCAATAGCCTGCTGAAAGCCTTCCAGGAGGGATAATGATGATGATATCGTAGTCTAATGTCCTAAAGCTTGAATGGTCTGCAAGTGTGAAAATGAAAAGTTCATATTATAGACTGCAATTTAATTTTTCAGGTCTGTTTGAAATTCGTATGATCGAACAAACTGCGGCTCAAATATTTGCTGCCAAACCTCTTGTTGGGCAATATGGAAACTATTCACTGCAGATTCAAGCCCAAGACAGAGGCTTTCCACCCAACTCTGTGTTGTCTGCTGTTAATGTGTGTGTACTGGACTTCAATGACCATGCCCCAGAGTTTGTCTCTCCATCTGAAAATGTTACAATCAAAGTACCTGAGGTTTGTACATAGCATTGTAGTGTATGTATTATATTAAAAGCTGTCTTATATATTTATGTTAATCTATCTATCTATATTATAATCACATACACAATAGGCTTATTAATCTATTTCATATGACACTAAGAAAAATGATCTTTTAACCTATTATCTATCTGTTCCTAAGAATCTTAATAGAGATATATAAAGTTCCAGTACCAAAAGGTTTGCCTTCTCTTAAAAATGTTTAGATTATTAGTGTAATCCTCGCCATGTGGATCTGTGGTACAGTGCTCGGCTCGTGTCCTATAGGTTGTGAGTTCAATCTTGGCTCATGGCAGGTTAGTGAGAGGGATACTACCTCTCTAACACTAGCAGAGCTATATTGACTAGGGACACTAGTCTGTAGGTGATGCATTTATTTATTCCAATACTCCATTAACAACAAAGTAGATGTTAAGATCTAATTTGCAGTAAGGCAGAGTTAATTTTTCAATAGGAAATAAATCCCATTACATTATTCATAAGGATGAAAGTGTCTACAGTTTGAAAGATATGGAGTTGTTTGATGTGATAGAATATGTTTTAGCAAGCATGTTGCTTTCATTCATTCATCTTATGTGGATTTGAATAAAGACTGGTCAAGATCACAACTATATGAGGTATCACTATCACTTGCAATGGAAACTAATAATGAACAGGTGATGTAGGACAAAATAAGACTTAATCAGTTTTATCTTTTTTTTTGTTTTTGTGTATTCGTGTATTAGTTATTGGCTAATAACTCATAGGATATTTGTCTTGATATGTTACTGTATTACAGAATGCCACTGTTGGGAGCCTGGTGATCCAGGTGAGAGCCACAGATCAAGACATTGGCATCAACGGAGCAGTCCGCTACAGAATCCGCAAGGACGCCTTGGGGAATTGGCAGACTTTCACCATAGACCAGACCACAGGAGCCATACTGTTACAAAAACCTCTTGACAGGGAGAGACAGAAGCTTTATGAAGTGAGTTAATTCTTGTCTTTGCCTTTTCCTGGTAAGATCTGTTTATTATAAATTTGCCCATTAGGGTATGTAGAGGTGTAATATAAAATGTATAATAACATTGATAATAGCCTGATGAAGATGCATAGTTGCACAACCTGTTTGTTTACTGTCCTGCACCTAAGGACAGTTGGGAATTATAGTTTTGACACAATATTAATCATGAGTTTCTCTTTATTCATTTGTCACCCCTCAGAGCAAGATTCCTAGCCTTCCACTCCTGCGAGGATTGCAAAGTCACAAACCTCGGCTTACTTCCGTACCTATTTACTGCTAGGTGAACAAGGGTTGTGCAAGTTTCTGACTGTTTCCATTTCCATTCCAGATAAGAGTTGAGGCATATGATCAGGGAACACCAACTCCACTTTCCAATGATCTTGATCTTGCCATCTATGTTCGAAATGTCAATGATTATGAGCCACAGTTTGTTCAAGATAGTGATGTCAAGAATTTCACGGGTAAGAGGCATTCCAGTTTAATTCCTCATTTAATAATCAAATACAGGCAAACCATGATTTACTCAATTTATGAAATTCTAAAGTACAAATAAAAATATTTTTCTTAATTCTGATTTAAGAATGCAGAAAACACATTTACAAAAATACTATCATTCCTCAAGTTTTTTCCCTGACTTGCATTAAAATCACGTACTATGAAGGAGTATCGAGTTTTGTACTTCTACTTCATAAAATCTTTACATTTTTGTAGTTGTAGCCTGATATTCGATTAATAAGCCTGCTACTCTCACTTAATCTATAGAAAATTTCAATATTTCCTACTCTTTCTTGTCTTTTTGTCTCCCATAGCAAAAAAAATGTTTATCATTTTATTTACTTCATTTACTTCACCTTCAAGTATCCCTATATCCTTGACCAGTCTCTTGTCACAGCATTTGATTTATACGTCATCAGTCTGCCTTCTCTTCCCACACGTACCTGACTGCCAAGACCAGTGCATCCTCAAACTATCATTTCTTAGTTATTATTTTAATTAAAATTTTATTTTCAGAACACAAATCACCAAGAGCAGAACGTTTCAAATTAATGGACACTGTTGACTTGGATGATGAGGATGAAGAGAACACAGCTCAGGTGTGCTACTTTATTGTGGGTGGAGACGTGTACGGCACCTTCAATCTGGATCGGTTCTCCCATGAACTAATGGTAAGGCCAGTGGGTGTGGTGGTTCCTTGAAATAAGAATGATAGTGGATCACTTTTGTTTTAAAGATGGGTGTTATCATAATTGTGACCTCCATGATAATTTGTTGACAGGAACACTACATTATGTACATGATATGTCTTTGAATGTATTTTTTATGCATTTGTATTTTATTAATAATTCAACTTCCTTTGACAGGCTGTGAAGGAACTAGATCGAGAAGTAGAAGACCATTACACACTTCTCGTGAAGGCCACAGAAGACTGCCTCTCTAAGCCTGACCCTGTTTCCTTCTTTGATCCAAGAGATGACACCCTCCTCAAAGTAGATGTGTTTGTCAATGACATCAATGACAATCCCCCAAGGTTTACCCGGGAGGTGTTCACTGGAGGCATAACTACTGCCTCCGACTTTGGTCTGCAAGTTATGAGACTCACGGTAAGGCACCAAGGAAAACCAGATGATTAAGTTGTCACATTATATTATGTTGATCAGTTATATTAATTAAACCAAAGCAGAATGCTGATTCATGATTTGTAAATAATGTTCTATTTCATCTGACTTGCCTGGTCATAGCATACCTGCAATTTATAAAGTGATGTTTTAATGCTGGTCTTATTTTGCATATTATTAAGACTAATGGATGTTGTGCATTGGTCTGAAATGTTCCCTCAGAATCATTTGGGTGGGTATTTTGTTTTTAGGCTTATGATCCTGATGCTGGGGAGAACAGTCGCTTAAGGTATTACATGGATGGCCGTGTTCAGGAAACCTTATCAGAAAACTTGGATAACGTTCGCCGTTCACCCTTCCTTGTTGATCCTGTGTCTGGCATTGTGAAGCTCAACTTTGATCCACAGAAGGGAATGAAAGGATACTTTGACTTCAAGGTATAGAATAAAAATGTTATCTTCATTATAACTGACATTCTTTTGGAAACTTTATTGTGTATATTTTTGGAGTATCAATATACATAGTTGATTGAAAAATTTTACATATTATATAATCAGTCCTATGAGCATGTTCTGCTATTGTGTTTTCTCTCCACCACCAAGGTGTACGTCAATGATTCAAGTGGATGGGGAGACCGAGCAAGAGTGTTCATCTATCTGCTTCGAGAGGACCAAAGAGTGAGATTCATTCTTAGACAATCACCTGATGAGGTATGTGTCACACTGCTTTGTATGATTATTGTCCTCAGTTTCGTGATTGAACTAATAAAGGGCCTAATATTTTGTATCCATTTGACATCAAGATGCTATTTGTTCATGAGTTGGAAAGCTGTATTGAAAGTTGCTGCTTAAAACAAAGTTGTATTTATAGTTTGAAAGTCATGCCAATGATGAAATGAAATATTGCATCTTTTTTTAAGTGAAGATTGTTAAATTCCTAAGAAATGTAGAATATGATTTCGTCTTCCACAGGTTCGAGAACAAGTAGAATATTTCCGAGATTACCTTGGAAATATAACTGGAGCCATTGTTAATGTTGATGATTTTCGAGTTCATGAAAATCATGATGGCACAGTTGACAAGACCAAGACTGACCTTTACCTTCACTTGGTGGATCGCAGTGACAACTCTGTGCTGGAGGTGAAGCAAGTGTTGGCAATGATTGACAAGAATGTGGAACACCTGGATCATCTTTTTAAGGTATTTTTGCTTTAATTGTCAGTGTAGTTACTTAACATTATACCAATGCAATTATTCTGTTTTAGACAATTTCTGATAAATATTTATGAATACTAAATTCCAATTTAAGTATTAGTATAATGCAGGTCACTATATATGTCAGTTCATGGGTCTTAAATCTTCATTTTGAGAAAAGGTGTCAAGTTTATTTCATGAATACAAAATTGATCTCAATGTGGTGATGGAAATACAAAAAAGCCATTTTTTTTCTCAGTAGTTTACCAAGTATTGTAAAAGATTAAAGCAAATGTATTTACTTGACAATGATAAACTGTGATCATGCATGAATGTTCATTATTATGTTTTGATTGTTGTTAGTTTATATTTTCATGGTGAGGTGAATGCAAAGTTTTTCAGTGGGTGATGGTCTTTGTAGGTGTCATCTCTTTTATGATCTATCTCTCCTACTGGAAATGTAATGGATGCTTAATAAGAATCTAAATGTGACTATGAGTAGGCATGAAGGTAATATCCATGTTGGGTGTAATGCACTGCTTGTTGAAATTGGTGATGGGGAAGACAATTAGATTAAGAATAACGTGATTTTTTCTTCTTTCTTGAGTGTGTTCCTTAAGTCTTTGCTCTATATTTTGTTTAGTATTGCTTACTTTTAAGCTTGGTTGCTGTATTAATGGTGGATTTATTTCCTCCAAGACTGCATGTTAACAAGAGCCTTATTGTTACTAACATCTTCACTGCTATTGCCATAGGAATTAAATGTGTTGGACACCCAGCGTGCTGAGCTGATCACTGCTGGAGTCAAGGAGGAAGATCTGCTCTTCTTGTGGCTGGTTGGAGTGATTGTGTTCCTCACATTGCTCCTCGTCCTCACTGTGGCACTCTGTCTGTCACAAAAAGCCCGATACTCCAGACGGTTGAAAGCTGCCACGGCCACTGCCTTTGGAGAATGTAAGTTATCAATTTGTAAACAGTTGCATGCGGTGTAAGCAAACTACATGAAATTTGAAATATAATTTTTGTCAAATATTTTTCATCTTAAAATAAATGATATTTAAGTAAGTCCTGTGGTTTGGGTTACAAAAAATACTGGGGGAAAAAACAAGAATATTGCAAAATGCAGCAATATCTGTGTGAAAGGGAAATATTGGATTCTTAAGTTCAATTATTGAAGTGTGGCAACAAAGAAAATGTAGTCATATACAAAGATTTAAAGACCTGATTTGCTTGTTGAATGGGAATTTGTAAATTCCTATGGGAGTTGTGTGTTCTAAAGCCTCATAATTCAAAGATGTATTTTTTTGTTCATTGGGTATGGATCGTTTATGCAAGTTAAAACATTATATTTATTTGTCTCAATAGATGCACTTTCAAAATAGGCATTATTATTATAATTTTTATGGCACATGTATAGTGAGCACTATAGTGACCATCCACTAGTAAGTTCATTGTCTACAGGCTCCCACGACCCCGGCCTCACCCGCACCTCTACCGTCCCCAACACCAACATTCACAGTGTGGAGGGCAGCAACCCTATATGGATGTCTGGCTTTGACAACGACTGGTACAAGGATGAGGACTCCCTGAGGTATCAACAGTTTGTGTGAGTTTGCATGATTGTTTTCTGTTTATGATTTATGTATCCTTGGTTTTATTTATTTAATTTTTTTTTTCATGTTTGTACTTTAGTTATATATTTATCTTGTACTGAAAGGAGTTTTCCCATAAACAACTCTCTTTCACAGACTTGAAGCAGCCACTCACCATCCTTATTTCATCCAGGTACTCCCCATTTACCCACCATTTTACTTCATCCACTTTTATCACTATTGCTTTCATGTCACTCATCACCACTTAAGTAATTTCCTCCCTTTCCCTTCATGCTGGACACACTGTTATCTCATGTTGGTCTCCCTTAACGTATGAAGCTTTCAATCACCTGTAAGACAGAACAGAAATTAGTTCTGTTCACAATAAGCAAGCTTATAGTTGTGTTTTCTCAGCTGTTTTTATTTAGAAACATTTCATCATGTAGCATTCATAGCACATGGTGGTACAAAATAGATGGCACTTCCATTTTTTGAATTGTAGTCAAGATGGTTTGGTACTTAAAGTTAGCTGCATTATACCATTTTTTTACTCACTATTTGGAGTATGTCTAGCTAGTAACAGAAAATTTTCACTACCAGTCAGCCTAGATAGTTACTAGGTGTTCATGGGCATCTTCATAATATGACTGTCCATGAAGGCAATTGATATTACATATTCTCAGTACAGGAATAAGGAAATGGATTTTGAACATTGATAAATGATGAGGCTGTGATAAATGTGTCAATAGTATTGTAATAACGGCTCTAAATATTTGTGTTACAGCCACCAAAGTGAAGGAAATGACAGTTTGGATGACAATGCTGTGGACCCTCACAGTATGTCCCCTCGTGGTGATCGTGATATGCCTTACATCACTCACAGTAGTGTGCCTAATCCATTATCAAGGTGAGGCAGACTTAATGTTCTGTACTGCATATTTGGGAACATTTTATAACTGCACATTAAGTGTATTAAGAATGTGTTTGTTGCTAGAGAGAGGATAACAGACAGACTGCATAACTCCTCTCGTGATTTGGCCTTAAGTTTAGGAAGTCAGAATCAAAGTACACACTACCAATGCCTTAGGTGATAACCGTTTGAAGGTATCCGTTTGTTATATCTTTAGAAGGGGTACAACGGCCTAAATTATATTTCATGATATCTGTTTACACTTCTCACATTAGGGGAACATTTATGCCCATTCCTGTCCAGCCATATATTGTGCATTCATTCCCATATTCATATCTTTCCCATGGCTTGTCACACATAATGTGACAAGATGTTCAAAGTGAAGTTCAGTTTCATCAGTCACGTCAAATTTACAGTATTTACGAAGGGAAATTTTGTAAAAAGTCCGTGAGTTTATTAGTATGGTACATTGCTGTGTGCAATTTATTTCTTGTAGAAAAAAATACAAAGGAACGGGAAAATGCAGTAGTCTATTTTAGCTCAAATTATGCCATTTAATAATCGGGTGCAGGGAGAAAGAGATAATTGACGTTGGCTAACAGGCATGGACATGTTAAGAATTAGAAGCAAAGTAAATACTACATGCTATTTATCTGACTGGCAAAAGTACAAACATTTCATAGGTAAGGCTGTGCTAGGCTGTATTTTTACAGATTCAAATATTTTCTTGCAATATAAGGGGTGCTGAGAATAGTTTAGAATGGTATTAGGTGCTCGTTCCCTGGAGAAAAATGGGAATATCACTAACTTGAAATTGGTTATTTGGCAGTTGTGCTCTTTCTAAAGACCCTTCAACTACTTAGATGTGTAATGATAAACACTACCTGGAATACTATAGAAATATGATGTTAGTTTTTAGCTTTTTCATATGCTCTGGATTAGACCCATCCCTGGCCTCTCATGAGGTGGGAGAAAAGGGCAAACTGTGATAGAATAATTAGTCAGTTAGGGCTGTATG
>JAXIVD010004012.1:0-39723 GCA_036785275.1 Cancer borealis
ATATATATATATATATATATATATATATATATTTATAATATAATATATATATATATATATATATATATATATATATATATATATATATATATATATATATATATATATATATATAAGAACATAAGAAATGGGAAGATTGCAAGATGCCAGTTAAATGACCTACACGAGGCAGCTCCTTCCCTCACCCTTGGAATAATCTAATATTTAGCCATCCCACCTGTCATCCCTATCCATACTCTGATCCAACCGTCTTTTAAAGCTACCTATTGACTGCTAGTGCTGGCACAGAATCGCATGCTCATATCAAGTGGGAACTAGTGAAGTAGGCACAGACCAATAAGGCTCATACTGCAACTGTTGTTCAGGAGAGATTCGATTCTCATTTACATTGGAACAGAGCGTTTCACCAGTACCTTGGCAGCCAACAGCTGCAGCCCCCCACCAGTCTGAGCCATTGGAATAATCCAATACTTAGCCATCCCACCTGTCATCCCTATCCATACTCTGATCCAACCATCTTTTAAAGCTACCTATTGACGCAGCACTTACTGCGTGTCTACCCAGCCTATTCCAATTGTTCACCACTCTGTTGGTGAACCAATATCTACCTATGCCTGCCCTGCCTTCATTTTTTTAATAGAGTATAGTAAGGTTGTTAAACGTGTCGTTAAGCTTAGATATGAACTGACCTTAGTAGTTAGAACATTTATAATATTATTTATGGAAGTTAAGAAAAATTGCATTTTCAATTATCTTGTATAATCTTTTTACTAAATTTCCTTTTATTTACAGGCACTACATGACTGAACTGTTGCAGCGTTAAAACTAAATCAATCAGTTACTGCCAGACAAGTAACTATGTTTGTGTTCCTTGGCCAGGAGTCCTCTGGCTGTGTGCGTGAGGATGTCCTTGGTAGTCACTTCACTACGCGGCTGAAGGTGAAGCCACTTATTAATTATGTGGGATCTACTTGGGGTGAGTATAAATTGACTCCAGTGTTAAAGTTGTAGTGCAATTAATATAACAATAGGCTTGTTAGGTTCACAATCAAGATGACTGATGTTTAAGTCCCTGACCAACCAAAGTTTTACACGGCAGCCCTTGTTCATGTGGTAGAGAATAGGTGTGAATCTAAAACAAAGTGTCATTGTCTGGCAGGGGACCGGGTGGCTCTGTGGTACAGTGTTCAGCTCGTGTTTGATCCTGGCTCAAGACAGTTTTCTAGTGGGATGGACAGCACGCTCTCGTTAACTCTGATAAAACTATATGGTGTATGGTTAGCCAGTTCTTGGGTATTGTTCAATCCACTTACTGTCTGCCAGGAGTGGATGGCCAACAATCATACCTAGTGTAAGGATCCCTTCCTACTAAACCAGAAATGGTCAGTAACACAACACACACGTGGTAAATATAGGTAATTTAAAAAGTATGACTTTTTATTTGGTTTATTTATTCACTAATTTGTACAGCTACATTATTTATCCTCAATGTATTGGAACATTTGTCATAATTTCACTGATATAAAGGCACTTGATTAGAATAGATATTGTAAGGAGGGAAGCAGAGGTGATAGACTTTAATATACCAAATAGGTGAGTGTGCCATCATTCCTTTCAGTATAAATGTAGAGCTAACAACTACTGTAGAAAAGTAACCCTTAATCAGCATTTAATGGCATTAATCAACATCACAGTTGATGACGAAGTAATTTCCCCTGGGTAGTACTTTTTGTAAAGAAAAGAACAGCCAATCTGATTTACTGCCAACATGTCAGTTTTATTACATAAATAATGCTCTACACAACACATTACTTAGTCCCTTTCATTACAAGGCACAGGTTGAAACAAAAGTTTAAACATTACAAGAGGAATAAATTGCTGTCTTCACCTAGTTGTATAGTTTATTTTATCAAATGGTCCTGCCTCCACATCAATTTTTTGTACAAGCAAGTCTTGAAATCTGTCTCCTCGCCCCCACTACACGAGGGTCATCCATGCCATGGAATGTTTTGCAGTTTTGATTATTCGCTTGGCAAGAGCCTTTCCAGTAACTTACAATTTTAAACCCACATAACCCAATTATAAAACAGCTGTGTCCTAATTCTTACATAAAATATAATAACCACCAAGCACTGTTACTCCTTCCTAGTCAGAGTCTAGATGTCCTTGTAAGATGACTAAGAATATCAATGAAAGTATTATTTTTCCTCATGGGCTTTGAGGACGTTTTTGATCTTGTTACGAGGATGTAGAGAGCGTGATTTTCAAGGAGAACAGAGAACTCATATAATGCCCCATTTGTTCACTGATTTCTTTGCTTGCTTTGGAGGTAAAGAAAAGAAGGTTTTCCGTTGTATTTCTCATGTCTGTAGCCATCATGAAGCTTGCATTACAAAACACAAGACACGTTATGGCTGGAACACACGGTCAGTGCTGGTGTAGTTGTGCAAACTTGCATTGTTATGTGCTCTTCATTATGTTGCTGTTCACACTTGTCTGAAAAGAAAAGAAAAACATGTTGGAAAAAGTTAAGACATGTCAACACTTCATATTTCATATAAGGTGATTTAATTGGTCTGGTCATGTAAAGGTAATGAATGATGAGAACAATTTATAAATCAAAAGCAAAAGTTGATTTCATTGCACTTTCAAAGTACGTACAGTATGATATGGTCATTATGGAGGTGGGAAGGATTTCAGCAAAGACATAGAAATTGGCATGTTTTGATCATGTGGTCTTAGGAATTAATCGATTATCTTCTACTTGCCCATCTTGTGTTTTTGTATTCATAGAATGGTTAATACTGTTTGATATATTTGTCAATGAAATGGAGTTGGTCAGCATAGAAATATGCCATGGAGAGTTTGAAGGAAATAGATTGTGTCCATCAGCATTCAGAGACTAAGCTGTGAAGATGCTGCCATGATCTCCTTGTAAAGCAGCTGGCAGCCAGGTTCCTCTCATCAGGCTGTTAACAGTTCTGGACACAGTTGTCCATAATTGCTCCTGCATTTACCCGCATGTTTTTATAGTCCTCGACCTCAAGACTGTGAAAATCATCAACAGGCTTATTAATGCCATGCAGAAGACATTTCCATGGGTTCACCAATCAACAATTTAACTTTTTACACACAGCTGCAATATTGAATCAATATTGCACTTCAGATTACAACATTGCAAGGTGGTCAAAGTACACTGTCCCTGGTGTCCCCTTCAGTCTCTTTCTTCCACATACATGACATTGTTCAAGAAAAGCCAATGATAACTTAACTTGCAGATGTTTACCGTAGGCTGCAGAAGTGAATTTGTCTTAGCCAAGAAAAATCACACTAATACGACAGCCTTTTTCCGCAACAAGGCAATCGATGGTAGAATAAGTAGGACATTCTCTAGAAAATTCAGGCTCCCACACAATCTGAAGCTACATGTTTTCCTGTATTTGTAATCTTGCATTTAATTACAGATGACTTGGAAGGAAACTCCCCAGCAGGAATAGCCTTGGTGACAAACTAGTGTATCCTCTCCTTTGACTTCTTGATGTCTGAAAAGATTTGCTGCACCACCACGTACTCTAGACCAAGTTGAGCTACACTTACACCTTGCTCTAACCTTCCAGGAGTTCCAGCCTCTCCTCAAGGGTAAGAACAGTGTGTGACTATAACTAACACTATCCACTGTGAACATCACCAGAACCTAAGAGTGAGGGTGTGTAAACGAGTTAGTGTGAGAGATGGTAGGAAGATATTGTGTATATTAAGTGTCAGTTGATCAGTCCTAATCATTACAAAATCTGGATCTTTAAGCATTTACTAAACTTGGATATTAATTATTTTTAGTACATCACGTATGCATGAATCCTGATTGGCCTAATATTTGCAGTTTCACAACTAGCGATGCTTTTTCAATCTCTTAAAATTGCTATTTGCGAGTCCTCCACAGTGTAAGGGAAGGAAGTGAACAAATGTGAGTAGCAAAGAGAAGTAGATGAAAGGAAAGATGCTGAGAGAGAAAGATGGAAAGAATACTTAGAAAATTTAATGATTGTAAGAGTGAAGTGGCGGATTCAGAGGAGAAATTGTGTCAGTTGATGGACTAATTTGGATGAGTGTGTAGGAGAGGGAATTTGACTGATTGAGAATAGGAGTAAAGTAATGAAATGCACTAGAGGGGTTGATGGTAGAAGGATGAATGTTGTGTTGAATGCTGGAGGAGGTGGAATGTTATAAATATTTAGGGTCCAAGATTACTATAGATGGAGGAATAGAGACAGAGGTGAAGTGTAGGATCAATGATGTAGGAAAGGTGTTGCAAGGAATGAAGGTGTTTAGTTGTAGAGGGATGGAAATTAATGTAAAGAATAGGTATTATGAAGTAGCAGCTGTGCCCACTGTACTATATGGGGCTGAAACATGGAGTATGGCAGTAATGGAGAATGAAGTTTTCCTATTTGAGTCATGTGGAGACAAGGATGTGCTTAAAGGCCTTGAGATGTCCTTGGAGACATTAGACGTGCACATCCTTCCTTTCCCCTGACCTTGCTCTTCTCATCCAACCCACACCACATCACTCCTCCCCATTCTATCCCTTCTAACACACACACACACACACACACACACACACACACACACACACACACACACACACACACACTCGCACGCTCTCTCTCTCTCTCTCTCTCTCTCTCTCTCTCTCTCTCTCTCTCTCTCTCTCTCTCTCTCTCTCTCTCTCTCTCTCTCTCTCTCTCTCTCTCTCTCTCTCTCTCTCTCTCTCTCTCTCTCTCTCTCTCTCTCTCTCTCTCTCTCTCTCTCTCTCTCTCTCTCTCAATAATGTCTAACCTTCCTCTCCACTAATTCCCTTCTTTTTAATAAGCTCAGGCCCTTTACATTATCAATCGACCCCTTTCTCTAACCAGCATTCTTCCTCCCAGGGCAAGGTGGAGGAGAGACTATGATAGAATAGATGCACAAGACATATAGGCTTGCATGGGAAGACGACAAAGGTCATTAATATTCCAGTCTAAAAAGGGGAAGGTAGATATTGATTATAAATTTTCTTAAGTATAACTAGAAAGGTCTATTGAATGGGTGGAGGAAATCATAAAGTAAGTTTAGTGAAAAGCAAGGAAGGTTCAGAAAAAGAAAAAGTGAGGCAAACCTGCAGAACGGAAATCCTTTTACTCCAGTCTTGTGCTGCTATCTTGCTCACTGTCATCTTGAGTACATTAATGGCCTTTTCAGCATTGGATCTGGAGAAGATAAGATGTATTACCTATCTATTTATCTAGTTCCGAGCAACATTAAAAGGGTACTGGCCGAGGGCAAACAAAAATATCCCATAAATAATGGTTGTTTTTAGGGTTAAGACAAGGGATCAAGGGACTGCTTACAATAGATGGATGACTATATATTTAAGTCTATTAAGTTAAAGAATTTGAGTGTAATTAGTCTGGTGATGAGAAGAGATAAATAGTTAAAGATCTGAATGTAACTAGAATTTTAGAGATTGACCGAAGAAAACTAGGAATGAAGTGACTAAAAGGACCCGAGGGTTTTGTTTTGTGTCGAAAGGTTGTTAGAGACCAACTGTGCCGCTTGGCAAGCCACAATTACTTCAACAAGACTGACACGTACAGGCATTAGAGCCTTTCAAACTATGATGATGATTCTGAACTGACTAAAAACTATTGGTATAATTTTGATGAAATGCTTGTTCACTTGACTTAACTATTCTTGGTTCTACTTTATGTAACAATTACATGCTCACTAAAGGATTTCCATCACAAGCTTACAAGAAAACTGCACAATGCTTTTACTGACTTAGATCTTTGATAACTTAATTGATAATATAGCTGAAGTAACGCTTGAATTAAAAATTTACAAAGAAAAATCGTGTGAGCAAACAGGCCTTTAAGTGGCATAATTTGTCCAAATAATAAAGTAAAGTGGGGGAATGCTGTACCTGTGTGTAGCTGTGGGAGCTTGTCTCCCGTCACATAGGCCTTTGAACCTGTGGTGGTAATTAATCCACTGTCACATCCACAGTTTACCTTCCCCAGGTTTCCTTAGGCACCCATTTATCAACCAACCCGTTTGGGAGGATGAACAGCTGGGTGAGCTGTGTGCTGACCCCTCGTCAGGGATTTAACTCGGGCCAGCGGATTCATAGTGAAATGTGCCAACCATTGCATCACTGAGGCACTAATAATAACAGATTTTAACAATTTATAAATCAATTTGACAGTCAAAGCTGCAACTCACCTGAATGTTGCCATGACAGCTTCTACACTGACAGCTTCCTGCCCTTCCCTCCAACAGTCATAGTCTGTAGCCATGGCGATGGCAGCGTAACAAAGGCCAAGCTCACGTGCCAACACCACCTGTATGGACAACCACTCATTAAGATGATGCAAATGTGTCTATCAATACAGTGTCTAACAGAAAAACAAATTACCATGATAAAAATTAGCATGAAGGCTTTTCCCTTTAGGTAAATACATGAAAAGAAAACTGGTCAAGGATAATGGGAAAAAAAGAGCAGCTGAATGCCATTCCATAAGATAGAATTAGACTAAACAGTAAAGGATTGAGGAGCAAACACAGATTCTACTTACACAAAAATGAGGTACTGTAATTGCAATGATTATTTTGTTTTCTTAGCTACAGTGGGTTCTTGATTTATGTGAGGGATGCATTCCAAGCACGTATTTAAAAAGGTGTAGTTCAAACAGCAACAAAAAATGCATACTTCAAATTTGTATAAAATAACCAGCTCTACTTATGCTTCATTCTAGCCATGTGCTTCTGATGTTTTAAAGTGCCGTCCCCTCAGAAAGCCGACTTCTACATAGGTGTGGCGTGGGCTACAAGATCCAGCCAAGGCAAACTCTCCTTGGACTTGGTTAAGACCTCACAACCACTGTTCGTCTCCATACCTGAGGTATTGTATTCCCCCGTGAAGCCTTTGTTATCAGCCACTACTGGAGACCAGAGCCAGTCTCCTCATGACCCAGATCCCGCCTTCCCTCACAGCCACTGCCCCTCACCTCACTTCAACTACGTCGCCCCTCACACTTCCTGCCCTGTCTACCAGACGGGAACACTACAAAGGCACCTTGAGCATGGCAACTTCTACGAGACCCAACAGTAACTGACGTGTGGTAACTTCCAGGTCTATCTGCAGTAACTGATACATGTTGGGATGCAATGTGATTTACTTTTTGTTGTCTTGCACTAATAAATGGGAAGTTATACATTTCCTGTGTTTGCTCATCAATCCACTTCAAGGTTTTATAAGCATTGAGAGGACCATATCCCTGGTTTTAAGTGGATACGAGCTGACTACAACCTCTCACTAGCCACTTTGAAGCCTCCACACTATATACCAGGCTGTTATCCCCCTATAAGGCCCAGCCGAGACAAAGCACACATACACTCCTCTCACTTAGCTCCTAGGCCCTTCCAAACTAAATTGAAATAAGTCAGTTCCCACATTCAAATATCTATCTATTGGTGGTGCTTTGTAGTAAGCAAAGTGACCTTGAATGTTTGGATGGCCTCAAACTGGCCTCTAGTAGAACGCATCATCATATGTTCTATTGAAAAACTCAATGAAAACAGGAATGTAGAAATCCAAATCAGCTATAGAAAACTATCCCAACATATCTGACACCATACTCAGGCAAACCACATACTATTCAAGCCATCTAAACAATGACTAAACACCAACACTACACAAGCACACAAGTTTCCTTATTCAAACCTTCACCCTCATGTCTTGGCTGAGCACCAAATAAGGGCACATTTCATCACCTCAGGCGCAGTGGTCATGTTAATCACGTCGGCGCCCCACTGCCGGAACATGCGACTCTCGGCCTTGGAGCTGAACCTGGGACCCTCCACAGTCAACACCGTTCCTGCAAGATAGAAAAGCAATAACAACCTTTCCTTCACCAGGTTGTCATCACTGCTTATCACCGTCAGTGACACACTTCTCACTGTTCACTGTGACTGTTCATGCATTACCACTGTCTTCTTGCAACCATTTCATAAAGAAACAAATATATCTATAGACCATTCTTTGCTCAACATCTATGGGTTTAGGGAAAAGAAACCCTGACAAAAGTGTGACATTTGTAAATTATTCATTCTATCTCTAATGACCAGAAATTCACGTGGTCACCCATATGGTACACAACACTTTACACAAACATGCAGCCTAAAGCACCATATTACCCTGCAAGCAATCAAACAAGTTGTCATGCAATAAACTTATATATTTTTTGTGATATCTGAAGAAAAGCTGTTAACTTGAATATTAAAGCCAGGAATGTTGGGGGACGAGTGAGTACTCTTTCTACAAAGGGATTATACAAATACAATCCATGAAACTTTACAATACTACAAGTACTGTATTACAAAACTTCAAATATTTCCCATGAAACTTTACAAAACTACAAAACAAAAAATAAATATCAATGCATTACTTTGCATACTGAAACCTTGTGTGTTTAAAAGTGTTATGCGGCAACAACCACCATCATGTGTTTGGTGCATGTGTGTGTTCCTGAGCAAGACACAAAGGCTAGTTAGTGGCCACGGCTGACCTGTGGGGTGGACAGCATAGTTGAGTGTCTCGCAGCATTCCTTGAGGCAGGTGCTGGTGTCAGGGCAGAAAGGAGTGTCCATAGGCAGGTGAAGGATGCCTGATGGATGTCCTTCTTCACCATCGTAGAATGTCTGAGAGCGCTTTGTAGTTCTGGAAATTTTAGTTTTAAATAAAAAAAAAAAAAAATAGCATGTCTATCTATAGTCTCTGAAGCCTGATGCCCTGCAGGAGCGTCCCCAAGGGCATAACCATGGCATAAGAGCCTCCACCTCCAAATTCAAATGGGAAAAAGATAATGGCAGATAAACAGCACCCACTTCACGGCAACTATTCAACACACACACACACACACACACACACACACACACACACACACACACACACACACAGGCACACACACTATATGTATTCCTAAGATCAAGAAAAATACTTGCTCCGCCTGAGCAACAAACTGATGGGATTAAACAATCATTTATACCAAAAAGTGTGGGACTAACAATTTTTTAGGAACATTTTAAATAACAAAAATTATGGATGATGCTTGGATTGTGTGTAAATAATCTGTAATGTTATGGAAATATATTTATGTTATTAATTTTATGTATCTTTTTTTTCAAACTGTGATAAGCTCTAGCCAAGAGAAATTTCAAATTGTATTATCATAGTATTTGACAATAAAGTTTATCTTATCTTATTTAATCTTATCATTCCGTCCCTGTTAGTTCAATTTCTCCCCCTCTATCAGCAATTCTTCAAGGCAGCTACTCATTTACACTGTCCTTCTATCATACAACTGGCCTTCCTCTCCTCCTAGGTCCCACAATTTCATTCATACATCTTCTTCACAAACTCTTCCCTATTTTTCCTTTCAGTGTGTCCAAACCACCTCAAAATATTTTTTTCACCCATTCCACTAAACCAAACTTCAATCCACTTGCACAAGGTCCCATGACACACCTTTCAAACACACTTCCATTGCTCTCACCCTCCCATCTTGTCACGCCACATGCTCTCCTCAGATAACTCACTTCCGCACAAACACAACACACTCTTGACTGCTGTGTCCTATTCCATGCCCAAGTCTCTGATCCATATGTTAGCGTAGCAACATGATGATAATTTGAACAGAATTAAAAGAAAACATTAAATAGAGGAGGGAAGGAGATATCACTGACAGACATACATATATACATACAAAAGAGGAGTGTCAAGACATCTCTAATGTTAACTGGACCTCCACGCCTTATTTCTTTTCTCCTACTGTCCTCTTTACAAGGTCTGGCAACAAGCAGGATTTTTTTCTATGTATTTTTATTTTCCCTTAGCCAGTACCCTTTTAATGTAATAATAATTTAAAAAAAATACAATGTGGTTCTATAGGGTGGTGCAAAGTGACCTACCTGTCGATGAACTGGTCCAAGATAACAAAGTCTCCCGGGTGGATGTTCTCCTGCAGTGAGCCACAGGCGGTGGAGACCAGGACATGAGTGCAGCCCCTTGCCCTCAGCGCCCACAGGTTGGCTCGGTAGTTGACATTGGTGGGCATTATGGTGTGCTTGCGGCCGTGTCTATAAGTACAAAGGAAAGGTAAGGTTGAGCTGTCATCCCTTGAGTTCATGGTGTTGTCTCTGCCTCTACCTTGTTGCTGTACACTTCCACACCGCTGCCTCCTTGCCTGCCTGGCCTTGAAGTGCTACACCTATTCTACGGCTTCTACTTCCCACAGGATATGCTTATATTGACTTTTTTTTATACTATTTGATCCTGCATATAAAAGTTAGTATCCAAGGAGAGAGAGAGAGAGAGAGAGAGAGAGAGAGAGAGAGAGAGAGAGAGAGAGAGAGAGAGAGAGAGAGAGAGAGAGAGAGAGAGAGAGAGAGAGAGAGAGAGAGAGAAATCTTGAATGACACAAAAACAGTGCAGCTTTCCCCCCAGAGAAGTATAGATACTTGGAATGGACTGAAAGAAGAGGTAATAATGGCAAAAAAATATACAGCAACTAAAGCAAAGACTGGATCAATATAGATACAGAGACGAGACCACATGAGTGTAGCTCAGGCCGTGTATACTACAACTAGATAAATAAATGACACATACATATGCACAATCACGCTCGTAAGTTCGTGCTTCACAACCAAACAAAACACTGTCTCATACATTCCCAGTCATCCCTCCCCAGCACGGCCTCCTCTTCCTTGTCTTCCAACCTGCCTCACAGCTCCCAAGACTTAAGTTCATACCCTTATATTCTTCTTTACCTCTATGGAACTTGCTGCATCAATACCTAGTTTTGCCACAATAAACAAACCTTACCAATAAAATATAGAAAATAAATAATAATAATAACAATAATAATAATCAATGTATCTATCTACATACACAGCTAATATCTCCCTTAAAATGGGTTACCAAGGCAAGGTTTCAGGATTCAGGGAGGCATTACTCTCCTCTTTCCTTGTCTTCTAGTAGGAGACAACACAGAGGAGGGCTTACCAGACACTTCATTATGTCCCTTTTAGTCCTATTTTACAACCCTCAGGGAATAAGGTGGTGATGATGATGATGATGATGATAATAATAATAATAATAAATAATAGTAATGATAATAACAACAATAATAATAATAAAATAATAATATGCCATTCTTCTACATCATTGATCCACAGTAACATTAGCACAAGTGTGTTTTATGTGTAACATTGATAGAGAGGTGGGTAGTTATACCTTGCCAGCAGGACACACGGCACCCCACTAATGAGACCTTCACGCAGGGTGTCTGAAGGCGGGCCATACGGTGTGTCTTCAGGGGACTCAGACGTTTGCTCAAACAATGTAGGATTGTTCATTCCAGAGCCTCCAATGATGCCAATCTAAAGAATATGAACGTGAAGGTAAATGGAACAGCAGCAGACTCATGAATTACCGTATTTTACGGCTTACAAGACGCACTTTTTTCCCTAAAAAATACCATGTAAAATACTTGTGCGTCTTCCAAGACGAATGTTGTTGTATTGGCTCGCCCGATAGGGACGTGGATTTGTATGATGTCATTACATTATGAGGTTAACTTAAGTAACTATTCAGTTCAGCCTTTTATATGATATAACCTCAGTACTTACTTGTTACAAGTATTTCCAATACCATAAACCTTCCTGGAGCCAAGCCACAAGCCCAAATAATAAAAGCATAGATGTGAAAGGTACCAAAACAGTGACTATTAAAACCACCGTTCATGAAAAGACCCACTACACTGCAGTTTTAGCTTGTTGCTTGTGGTGAGTGCTGAGACAATAGATAGTTTAAGAAAAGGTTACATAAATTCATGGATATGGTGAAGCTGTTTTTGTGTGAGAATTACAATTATTTTTTTCTCAAAATTTCTCTCCAATATTAAGGTGCGTCTTCCAAGATGCAGCGTCTTGTAAGCCGTAAAATACAGTATGTATCTCATTCACAAAACAAATTCACACACATCTGTCTTTAAAAACATCATTCACAAACGTCATGTATACTTACACTTAAAATGTGCCTCAAAGTGGTAGAAAAAATATACAATGAACCCATTTGGTACACTGCTCAAAAGTGGCAAGTGTTGGTTACTACAAACATTATAACTGATGTTGGTAAGGGTTCAGTGTAACTCAGTCAATGATTTCCACTTTATAACCAACGTTTTCCAATGTCTTTCAATGAGTTTCATGCGGTAATCACTACGAAAAGTGGTGAAAATACTAAGTTTGGTTTGAACCTTCCCTACAATGTTAAACTTGTTGGCATTCGTGGATAATGTTGGCCTCTCTCCACTTCCTATTTCCATTTCAGATATTTTCAAAACTAAATCTAACCAAGTGTCAAGTGTGTCTACCTAAGCGGCGATGTCACCTTCCTCCACCACATTCATCAAATCATAAATAAGGCCAAGAAAATTGCAGGATGGATACTAAGAATCTTCCCTACCAGAGAGGCCTCCTGCATGGTGACACTGTGGAATGCCTTCGTGCAGCCAGTTCTAGATGACTGCACCCAACTTTGGTCACCACATAAACCTGCTGATATCCAGGCCTTGGAGGCAGTACAACGCACATTCACCATACACATCTGGGAGGCAAAAGGGCTAAACTACTTCAAAAGTTAGGGTAATACTCCCAACAAGGACGCAGGGAAAGGTACAGGATGATATACATCTGGAAAATCCTCGAGGACCAAGTACCAAACCTGTCTGTCCCTGGCTCAGAAAGAGAGTTCAAAGAAAGTCCTAGGGTGAGGAGAATGTGCCGCCACCTTACTACCCACCACGCTAACATACGAGGCTCCTCAACTCTATAACTGTCTGCCACGGGCCCACGACCACTGAGGAACCTAGCAAATTGTGACAAGTTCAAGGCACAACCATACAATTCCGTCAAGAGTGTATTGTACAAGCCACCAATGCCAGGATACATATACACCTCACTGTGTGGTGCGGCATTACATTCCACACCAGACCACCTGAGACTCTTGAGAGGGAAGTAGCGGTGGATCAACACGGCTACCTCAACACATCAACAGGTAAATAAAGTAACACATGGCACTCCCTTCACACACACTAAACACATGACACTTCCTTCTCACACTACCATGGCACTCACAACCTTATACTCACTTTAATGGAAGTCATGGTGCAGGCCGTGTTATCTGTCCTCACTCAGCACACCTCCAGCCTAGGAGCCAAACACACACACTCTGCAGAGTGCAGACAGCAACAAGTAGTCCGCCGCACCTTCTTCTTCTTCTTTTGACCTATTCCGTAGGTCGTCGGTATCGCTTTGTAGGACCGCCGCCCCGTCGTAACGAATACTCATATGACACATTTTCAACGACACTAACACACTATTTCCACATTTTGTCCTGCTTTTCTTGTTAACTCTTACCAAAAAATAACGAGAACAATAAAACGGGCGTCTTCTGTTTATTTTTTTTATGTTCTACATGTTTTTTTATGTAAACCTCATACATTTCGAGTTATTTCAAAATATATAATTTATGTCAAAAATTTCATGAACATTTCTACACCTCGGAATCTCATGAAAATTGGTACAATGTTAGTTTGTTTTCCTTCAATAACTTTAAAACCATTAGTCATACAGGAAAATTTACTTAACAAAAAGTATTGCAAAATTAGGTATCTATAACTTTTATATAGTAATAATCTACAAATCATAAGTTAAAACAATATGTAGGGGGTGACAAGACTTTCGGACCACCGTTACAATAACCTTTCAACCCACTCATTAACCTTGGAAGAAGACCACCAATTTTCAACATTAGAGTGTGAGCCTAACTGTCACTGCATCACAAGGAACTTACAGCAATCCTATGCAAGATTCTTGAGTCCATCATATATGAAGCAATAATGGACCACCTTTTTGAAAACAATGCCCTTTCTCAAAAACAATATGGCTTTATACGCAGGCACTCTAATGTACTCTATATGCTGCATTACCTCAATTATTGCTCTGAAACTGTGGCCCGGGGCGGGATAATAGATATGATTTACTTACATTATGCTAAAGGCTTTCACTCTGACCCTCACCATCGCCTGCTGTCTAAGCTTGAGAGGTACAACATTAGAGGGAATGTTCTCATTTGGATCAATAGTTTTCTAACAGCAAGACACCAATCAGTCATTATCAATGGTGTAAGCCTGTAAGATCATTCCGTGACACTGTATTGAGTGGTAGCCTATCCTACAGGGGACTGTCCTGGAGCCCATCCTGTTTGTTATTTATATCAATGACCTCCTTGAGACTATAGATTCTGATATATACGTTTGTGGATGATACAAAAGTTTTCGGACAAATTCTGAACTGTCGAGTTCAACAATTAAAAGCTACAAACCTACCCATCTAAATTTATCGACATTGAGATATAGAAGACGTAGAAGGGACATGTTGGAGATTTGCAAACACTTCAACATCTATGAAACAGAAGTACTCCCAACACTTCAAGCTACTGGACAGACCAAGCCATCAACCTATTCCAGCTATTCCAGCACTGTCCAGTTGATGGTGTTCGGTGTACAAAACAATACTTTCAATTATTGGACAGATTATATGTGCAATGGACTCCCCTTTCAAGTTACTGAGGCTGGATCAATTAATCAGTTTAATAACTGTCTGGATCACCACTGGAGAAAGGCAAAATTGAAGTTGGACCCGTTTGCACCACCACTACAGTTAACTTACCGTATACCATCTGAGAGAGCACCATAGTCGTCAACTCAACTGGTCTGCAAAATATACTTACCGTAAGTGTAAGTCTTATATTCTTAAAGATTACAAGTCAATCGGGCCCAAAGTTTTTCCATCCCTGGTCATTTCAGCCTCTCACCTTAATCATTCCAGCCTCCATCCAAGTAATTTTTGCCAACATAGTTACCTATATACTTTATGATCTACTGTGTGTCTTTCCTTCAAGTTAACTGTGATGACCAACCAAAGGTGACTTCTCTTTTAAAGTGAAGTGAGACTTAACAGTTCAGATGTGGTATAAAAACAGACCTTTAGAACCTACACACTACAAGTGGCTCTTAGGAAAGGCAAATAAATGTGATTGTGGTCAACATTTGAAAGTCTACTAGATATATTCAGTCTCTCAAGATTTTATCGTTTGTCAAAAAAACAAAACAAAAAATTGATCTGCAATTTGACCGCCGACACACTTCTTGATTTAACACTTGAAGTTTTGGTATTACTGTATGACATTGGCTCAAACCTTTTGCCAGCTAACATTGAACTTGGAACTTACATCTGATGACAGAAGGAACTGGATCTTTGGTGACTCACAACTATCTTGTGACCATTCTCATCTGATTCTCACTTATTTGATCACTCTTACACCTAACTATACAATACTTTACAAACTTTATTATGTAAAAATGTGTAGCTTGCCATAAAGGCAGATACCACAGCATCATTCTGTACTTGTACACACAAGTGGTCAACCACTAGACTGGTAACCTAAACTCAATTCATCGTGGAATTGTGTGGCAAAGTTACGTCAAGGAAGAAGACAACCATAACAAAGTGAAGTGTATTTATTTGTACATTCTTATCCAGGCCTCCAGAAAGGGCCGCAGGTTTGGAAGTATACCAAGACCATCTTCTCACCACCATGTCAGGCATCTAGTGTCCTGCCCTGGACTCACTGGATGCATACTGCTTCTCAGGGCAAAGACACGAGGCTCCCGATCAGTTAGAAAAAACACAATAAAGTTACTTGTTACATTGAATGTTCTGTTGATTTTCAGTGACATCAAAGTTACATAACTGGAACACTGGGATTAATATTACAGTCAACACTGATGAAATGCAGGAAACAAGTTAATATATGATGGGAAATCCACAAAATGTGCGCCTGATAAACATAACTATCATCCAGGAACAAATGTAGGATACCAAATTAACTATAGGATAGATAATTCCTGTTATATATCATGTACCATAAATTAATTTAGAACAGATGATGCCAATGAATAAAAAATGAAATTTTCTCATGTAGTGTCACATAATTGTTTAGCCATAAATAAGCTCAAGTCTGATACAATGCAAGTTTTCACTATTGAAAGGATTGTTCCTCCACAGACCTAACACCCTCAGTGGCTCCCTGGGAAGGGTGGGACGTGGACGATGAAGTGGCTGGTTGGTGTTAGCTTGGAGAGGGACAGACACTGGTCATTTGGGAGTCACCAACATGAGTCTTACATTCATCTTCCATATGGTGTGGCTTATTATTTACAGCATTAAAAATTTAACATATAGAAGAAATGAAAGTTTCAAAATTGCTGACCTCATTACTTACACATAATACTTAACAACTAATCATATGGACATGAATAAATCTATCTATATAGTATATACAGAACATCCACATATAATCATGAGTTACATGTATTTATAATGTGTTAAATTCATAAAAATCTTACTGAAGCTGTGCCCCAAAGTATCTTATAGCCAGAGAGTTTAGTAATGGACCATTGGTTAGGAGATGGAGAGATATAGACACATTACTAGTTAGGATATATCTTTACATAACTTATTACTAACTGTCTCTCATAAATAGTCACAGACAAATGTCATACTCTTAGTGAATGTAATAAAATAATAAGTCTCTCAACAGGACATTCCTCTTTGCTCAGGTCCACACACTCTCTCTAGGCCATAGGAGACCATTTATCTTTGGCTTCTGAAATTTCATTCCCACAAGATAAGCAAACCAGAGTTTTGAAAACTTTTCAGTTGACATCTACATTTTACTGATTATATGGACTTTGAAATTAAATACATAATGTTTTGTATAACAATAAACTCTGAGAGGCTATTCTTGTAAAAAGCTAATGGAAAAATCTAATTTTAATTTGAAGGGTTAAATGTACATGGGACTAGGTCAGCCTCCCAGTGTCTGGCAGGTAGCTTACACAGCAGAGACCTGAGCATCTTCTTCTTCATCTGCAAAATGAAGACAAGGGATCTGATGCAATTATTACCATTTTAATAACTGAACAACAACAAAGTTGATTCATATGACAGTCCAGCTGATGAAATTAGACATCCAGAAGGCTTGAGGGAGGGGGAGGGATTATAGAAAACACTCATTGTTTCGATTTCCTCCAGAATTTCATCCAAAAAGAAAAGAAGAGTGACATCAGGTGAGGAAGTGTATGCTCAGCAAGGATAAAAAACTAGACAGATCTAACCCGCCAACACTTGCCACAACACAGTGAGCACCTGCCTTGTTGGCCCACCCACCACCAGCCTCAGGGGCCGGCAGTGGGCACCTTCCAGTGCACATACATCTCCAAAATAAATACATGCAAGGCAAAAAGAAGAATATATGGAATAAAAAGGGACATCATGATTGAAGGCATTTGCTTGCTGAGATAGTATATAATATAAGGCATATGAAGGAATAGTACAAAGTTGATTCACGATGAAGAAAAAATGAGACTAACAGCAACATACTATGTACTCTTTAGTAGAAAAGAAACAAATAAATACTAAATACAGGACTAAGCATTGGATCATATATATATATATATATATATATATATATATATATATATATATATATATATATATATATATATATATATATATATATATATATATATATATATATATATATATATACATATATATATTTTTCTGGCTTCAGTTTTCTGTGCCGAGATTCATCTATTTGAAATGAAATTATTTTCTATAACACTATTCACTTTTCTTAGATTTCAAGCCATACTTTCCCATCCTTGAGGAAACTACATCCTTCCTCATTCACCAAAGTCAACCTGATGAGACACAGAGACCGAGTCATTAAGGGAGGAGTATTATTTCTTATTCTCACTCACTGGTATGGGTGGTAACATTTGGTGTGGAACTTACCATCGTGGTGTGTGGGGTGGTAATACTGAACACCATCATGAGACAGAGCTCGTCCCATCTGCTTCATTCTGAGCTGAGTTGCAATGTAGTCTGGAGGGACACCCGGAGCTCCACGGCGCAGGCGGGCACTGCCCATGCCTGCCGGGGGAGTGGTGGGTGGTAGGGTTAAGGTTTTGTATACTGATGTTCTTGTATACTGATGTTCTGTTTATGATGAATGAACAGTGTTTGATGTGGCAGTGGTGTGTTAATGTGTCTTGTATCAACGAAGCTAACTGTAGTGCAAGGTTTGACCTACACTTGTATCTGGTCTCCATATATACTTTTTCTTTAACCACTCCACTCCAAAACATTGTGGAAGTGATTTTTCTTTGCACAATGAAGTATAGGTTCTTTTCGTTCATGATACCTTTGTACTTTGTCCCCCTTGCTTGTGTGTTTTTCAAGTACTACCTATTGCAGCCACTAAGTGATGGCCTAGTGGCTAGTGGTCAGGCAGACAAGCTGAGTCCCGAGTTCAAATCCCGGCACGAGCTGGTCACTTTTTTTGGGGTATAACTGCCGAGTGGTCAAAGATCATCCACATGCTGCCATAATGCTATCCTTGACAGGACTGCAAAGTTATATGCTTGAGGAGCTTCTGCTGGCAGCATGAGCCTCGCAACAAGAAACGAGGCGTCACTTGAAAAATCTAACCTGCGCTACTAACAGGCAGAGGCTGACCATCTAATGCCTCCATTAAACCTACCGACGCCATGGGTTAAGAACATTAAAAAAAATATATAAATATTCCAACCTTGATTGTTATGATGGAGGCAATCAACTTTATCATATTTCTTCACCCATGTAAATAAAATGACACCCTCTTTTATGTTTTCCAATTGTGTAAGTGGCTCTTTAATTATTAATTCTTCTTCTTCAGCTTCTTCCCATTTTTATATGGGGTCGCTGTGATTGGTTTGGAGCAAGAGTTTTTCCGCCGCGGATGCCCTTCCTGTCCGGCAACGCTCTGCATTTTCACGGGCTTGCGACCGTCACTCAGTTGGGCTGGTTTGCCCCCCAAGTGGCTGCATATTTTTATTTATGGGAGATTTGTTTTCTCCCCCCTGAAAGCGGGTCATAAACCCCATCTGAGATCAGGTACCTCATTACTATTTGGTGAACAGGGACCACACACTTACAAGAGACTTGGTCCATATGTCTCCAACCCAGCACGGGGATCGAACCCGCGACCTCTTGCTTGTGAGGCGAGTGTCCTAACCACTAGACTACTGGGTGTGTCTAAGTGGCTCTTTAATGATCCTCTTAATGTATTTTCCAGGTTGAAAAAAAAATCCTTTACTACAGTTCCTAATTAACAACATTTTCAATTTACTTTATATCTTGTTAGGTATGTGTAGTATTCTCAATGTCTTTTCTACGCTTTCTATTTTCACTTGTACTCTAATTAATGTTACTCTGGACTTTTCAATGCCTCTGGAAAAAAAAAAAAAAAAAAAAAAAAAAAAATATATATATATATATATATATATATATCTCTTTTAGCTTCTCATTTTTTTTGTTTTTGTAAAAATCAAACTATGATGTTTATTTATCTATGTAGCCTATCCCCCACCCGCCGAAAAAAGTTTAGTTTCAAGTCAAAACCTATCCTTAAGAAAAGAAAGAAAAGAAAAAATCTAAATTGAGATCTATCTATCAATCTATACCTCCGCTGCCTCGTCACTCTCTAAGGACTTCCCTCAAAGGGACGGCAATGACAGAAAAATCTTCAATTTTTTCCTGTTTCAGCATTCATTCTGTGCATGGTCAAGAGCCTGTCACTAAATCTTGCTCCGCCTGTCTCTAAATGAAGACAAGGACATTATTGTATATACTACTTGCCCATGTGATATATGTGGTGTATTTATTTACCTAGTTATAGTATACAGGGCCTGAGCTACACTCATGTGGTCCTGTCTCCGTATCTGTATTTATCAAGCATTTCCTTCAGTTGATGTACATTCTTTGCCATTATTACGTCTTCCTTCAGTCCATTCCAATTATCTATACTTTTGGGAAAACTACTTTTTTGTGTCACAAATTCCTTGCCAAATATCTATCCTCTCCTTTTCTTCTCATTATTAGACTTTTTCTATATGTTTTGTCAAGTTTGTTCATAAATTTATATATTGTAATTAAGTGTGTGTGTGTGTGTGTGTGTGTGTGTGTGTGTGTGTGTGTGTGTGTGTGTGTGTGTGTTGTGTGTGTGTTGTGTGTGTGTGGTTGTATCTACCTAAATGTGATGTAAGGGGAATGAGCTTAAGCTCGTTGGGGTCTTGTCTCCGTGTCTCATATGGTGTGTGTGTGCATAACAACTTGGTGGCTGAATGAACATTTGTATACATATTACTCAAATAATTAATTAACTATCTTATTCCCTTTTGCTGTTCGTATGTAAAAGTGCTTAAGTGTTAATTTAATAACCTTATACTTGATGAATCTCCACACAATTCATGTGATCTAGATTTTTTTTAGAAATACATTTAACATAGATAAGTGGCGGTGCTCAGGGGATGCCAAATGAAAGTGTCCAATTTAGTGCAAAAAGAAATAAAAGTACCTAGGATGGTGGGCAATAATTGTCATTCAAGTAAAACTATTTAGTTAGGACAAGAAGTACTACAGAAATAACTTAACCTTTTGTAAGGTGAAAAAGCTAAGTTAGTTGAGCTTAGCAATGACACCAACAAATTATTATACAATTAACATGTTTAAAAAGCTGAAAGTGCAAATTACATACAATTTATTTTTAAAATATCTCATTGCCCAACATGCTACAAGTACTGTTTAATTTCAAAACATTATAACCTAATTTCTTTCCCAACATGAAACTCTATCATTAGTTCCAAATAAGAACAGCAAACAATACCTAAACCATAGCAATGAAGATCCAAAGTAAAACAAGTCAATCTGAGACATTAAGTGGAGCCTCATAAGGGACAGAAATAAGGAATAGAGATTATACTGCAAACTTATAATTGTACGAGTGATCCTTATAGCCAAGTACAGGTGAGAGAGTGACTAACCTGCTGCCGGGACAGGGGGCAGCACAGCCACTGCATGCGGGAAAGGTGGCCGCGACCGTGACTCTGTTGTGCGTGTAGCAAGAAGGCAAGTCAAGATATGCCATGGAACAGCCACAGGTAAAGGCAAGCAGAAGAAAAAAGGGGACCACTTGGATCACTGGCCACACAAAAATGTTCTTTCCCTCATACACTCCCATACAGCAAACTACCATACACAAATTTTAAGGATTTCACAACCCCCATCAATTCCACATACATACACTACCTCAATTACATAAAACAGTTATCTACAGAATTACCACAATACTGAAAAGTACAATGACAGTCAAACTCTGAAATCTGTAAATTATGGAATAAAAAGGATTCTACAGATCTACAATACAATCACTACCATTATTCCATCGTCAACAATCATAATCTATTTGTCAACATTAAAATTTTACCTTCAGTCATAATTGGTGAACAACAAATATTAGAGTAACACATTTAGAAAGGGAAGGACTGAGGACCCATGAGCCATACATACATTATAAAATCCTACAGATCAAAACAATACTCAAACTTGTCTCTTTCTGGCACAATACTTAGCAATGGTCTTGAGTTTGTGATGATTATTACTTTAGCAATGAACGGAAATTCTAATAAAATGAGTACTGGTTCTAGTGCAGTTTTTGGAGCTGTTTTACTGAATTATGATCATAGTTTGATACAAAAAACATGTACTGATGGAAAACTTTGACATAGTACTGCACTAAAACATCCTTGGATGCATTGAAGTTATGAAAATGTCGAGAAAAGAAGAAGCAACAAATTTAAACCAAACTGAAAAATAGAATACTTTTTACATTTTTCCAAAAGTATGGTGTCAGAAAGGTTCGACTGTAACCATCTGAATCAAATATCATAGGTAATGATGGAAGTGCAAGCAAATTACTTCCTTATTTCAATAAAGTTAGAAACAACACCAAGACAAGTTTAGAAAGTTACACTACAGTACCATAACAATTATCTTAAAAAATTTATTTACTAAGGGGACTTTAAGAGACCTTCAGAGGCAAATTCACGCATTCTTGGGTAAATCAAAACTGAAGGAAGACAGGGAGGCTCTGAAAGGGAGGACAGCGGAGCTCAACATGGCAAGATGAAGGCAGCAAAGCTTCAATCAATCTTTCCATTAGTGAAGACACAGAGAGCAGACCTACCTGGCTGATGGGAGTAGCGTCGGTGGTGGGCTGGAGGGGAGGAGGAGTGGGGGTAACAGTCAAAGTTAGGCACTCCCCCAGCTTCAACTTCCAGTGAGGAGGAGGAGTGTCCATCAAAATGGGCCGAGATGCCGGAGTCAGATCCACCCGGTACTACTTGACCTTCTGTTGACGCCATGGAGCCTGGGTCAAGACGGATGACATTGTAAGGTCAAACACAACTTGGATGCACATTAAATCAAACAAAAACCTAGGCAGAAAAGTTAAGACTGTAAATAAATACATGTTAGTTATTGTCCATTCATCCAAATGCTCAATTATATATCCCTTAATGGGGAAGACGAGACAAGGCGTCCACACACACACACACACACACACACACATGCATTCCCTGATTTCCCTCACATCTCAGCCTCTACAACTCTAGGATAGAAGTGACCAACCCTCACTATTCTACGCCATGTCAAGGACAGTCCTCCACCATAGTAGATTATTGGAAAATAAGTTTAAGACAATATGAATAAGCAGGAAATTATGTACACCAGGAAATGTTGTGTCTATGAACATGCGCATCCACATCCACACTTGAATGCCTGTGTACATGCACTCACACACACACACACACACATGAATGTTGACGAATCATTAATAATATACAAGAAGTGTGAAATATTTAGTTTGCCTTTTATTTGAGCTGGCACCAGTGTAGATACAGGAAACACTGCATCACTAACACGCTTTAGAAGGATTTTATCAAGTGGAATTTTTTTTTTTTATCCCAGGGAAAGCACACTTGTATCCACACATTCACGGCTCCAGTTTACCAAAGGGGGAGTTTATATACATATTTATAGGTATATTAATTTGCTAGTTACTCAGCAAATGTCATAAAGAGAGAGAGAGAGAGAGAGAGAGAGAGAGAGAGAGAGAGAGAGAGAGAGAGAGAGAGAGAGAGAGAGAGAGAGAGAGAGAGAGAGAGCGAGAGCGAGAGCGAGAGAGCGAGCGAGAGAGAGAGAGAGAGAGAGAGAGAGAGAGAGAGAGAGAGAGAGAGAGAGAGAGAGAGAGAGAGAGAGAGAGAGAGAGAGAGAGAGAGAGAGAAATAAAAATACAACCCTACTCAAAGTGTTATGGGGTATCAATTCATCGGCATGTAATACGTTTAATGAATGGTTGTGTGGTCGTCGGTCTTCTCACATAACTGGTTTTCCATTGACAATTGACTTTTCCTCCTGAACAATGTTTGACTCAGTGATAACTCTTCACAAGGAAAGATGTCATAGTGATGATGATATGGATACTAATGCACGTTACTCAGGATGTTCTGTTAACTCTACATTATCAAGTGGATAGCTTAATTTTGTTCATATGAAAACCAGTTATAAAAAGTAAAGTTTAAAGCAGATTTAGTTATATAAATTGAGCAATTATCAATCAATAGTATTCCATGTTCCTCGTCCACCAGTGTTTGAAGTGATTTACTTATAAAGGGGAAAACTACCGTACAAAGCAGAGGCACATTTACCCATTGTATATCAACATGAGAGGAAGATGCTCATGCAGTCAATGGATTCCTTCTCCAAGATTCCATGCAATAATGTAATGGAAAGGAAAAGGAAATGAACAGCACTATAAAGATAACAATAAGGTGTGCATATTAACAAAGCAAAAAAGGAAAAAGGAAAAGTTTGAAGGCATAACTTTACAAATGCATGAATGTCGTCATACATTCAAACATATGCAACCTCCTTTTCATTGCCATATTCATCACAGTAAGTGACAGGAGCTGGCACAACCAGACTCCTTGGCTGCAGCTCTGACTCAAACTGTGGGTCACGGCAAGGAGCCAACACAACCTTGGGGGATGAAGCTACAGTCTGGCAGCTCAGGGAGTGTTGGTGACCAGAGTTTACTAGTGGAACACAAATTACTTCTCTATCATGATTTTCATCAACACTCTTACTCCTAAGACTTGTTATAAATTTTTGACCTTTTTTTGCACAAGTCCAATTGGCTTGTTTGATTCCATTGGGCACAGAGGATTCTGCTATTGGAAATCCTGATTCAAGATAAGCTCTGCCTGAGCCCTGAGGAAGTGCTCTCACTTCCTCAATGGGTGACAGTGTCGGTGCACTGTTGGTCCTGCACATCTGCCTCTCAAGGAAGAGGCTGGAGGGCCTGCGGCTTGGTAAACTTGAGGTCTTGACCACAGAACTAACAGGGTTAGTCTGTGGCTTTTGTAAATCATAATTCTGATTAATGTTCACATCTGAGTGTTGTCTTGATGGGACAGTTAAGCCAATTTCTTCTTCTAATTCATGTATAATTGAAGTTAATTTATCTGCAATGCGCTTATGAACTTCTGGCTGGCTCTTGTATTTCACCAAGAGGTTAACAGTATCAGTAAGTGAAGAGTTTCCAGGAGAGTTCCCACTAAGTGATGCCTGAGGCATCACCTCATGACTGGAGTCTTCAGAAGTGCTCAACACCGAACACTCAAAGGAATCATTCAACGGAAAGTTTTGTGCATCATGAGTTTTTGTTTTATTTATTTTATATTTTTCAAACCATGAGTTTTTCTTTGCCAAGCTGTGTGTGTTAAGAATATGATTTGCTGATTTTTTCACATAAGTTAACCTGCCATCTGTGCAAGTGTGGTGTGCTTTTGTTAGACTCTGTTCATAGCCTGTGGGCGGGTGAGAGTCTTGAGAAATGTTTGCTACACTTTGTTCAAGGACGTTATCCTTTGAAGATTTAACTTTGAACGTAAACTTTTTACATGAAGATAGAGATGGTTCATTAACTTGATATATTCTATGAGAGTCACACTTTTTTGAAGGTAGTATTTTCTTTGTAGCTGAAGGAAAATAAGTTTCCTTGTCACAGGTGCACCGCTGCAAGGTGGGATGCTTATTTTCTGACATTTCATTTTGAAAATTTTGGTCTGAATTTGCTCTCTCCAGATAGAAGTGAGATGACACCTCTGTGTCTCCACTTGTAAAATTATGACTCTTGCTTCGTGTCATTTTTTTCTTTAAATTTGCAAGAGATTTGAAGTCTGCAGAAAACACAGCATGCAAAGGTTTAATAAGCTTGTGGCGCCGTGTTGGTGCAGAGGGAGGCTCCTTAACCTTATCCTGAACGGAATTCTTAATGCAATACTTCATCACAGGCTTCTCTGTGACTCTGTCTAAAATGTCTTCACTTGAACTCCTTGTTAACAAAGTGTGTGTCGGGACTGGTGACAAAATAGTTTCTGATGTAACATCTTTTGAATAATTCTTCTCACTTTCCTTGTTCAATAAATCTTCACTTTTACTTCGAAATATTTTACTAAATATTTTGGAACTTTTACTTAATTTGTCCCTTGTATGAGAAGAATTTTGGAGCTCCCCTTGTTGGGAAGCATTACTCTGTTGATTCATATGAGACAGTGACGGCCACTTACTGAACGGTGGGACTTGAGGCCATGCAAAGGATGAGTTCTTGTGACTACTTAGTGAAACAGGTTCTCTGCTACACCAACCTGATGCATCCGTCTGAGGTGCATTGGATGGGTTAGTTGGTTCACCTCGAGCCACATAGAAAGAGGCTTTGTTACTTTCTAAGGATGTGTTATGCATAACATTGATGGCTTCAACACTTTTTTCCAAATATAAAGGATTTTTCTTCAAGTTCATTGATTGTTCTGGAAGACAAATAGTTTCAAATTGTGTAACATCATATTTGTTTTGTTGACAGAGTGCGTGGTTGATGTGCAGGCAAGGCATACTTCCTGCCAAGTGCTTTGTTAGATACCCCACTTGGGATAATGTATCATTTTCTGCATTGTGTAAAGTTAAGTCTTTCTGCCAACCAACACTGGTATCCATTAGCACGGGAGCAGTGTAACATGTTGGGGACGATGCCTGGAATTCTGTGTCACTAAACGTAATGTTGATGTTATCTTTGGAGACACACGGAGAGCCAAGACAAGGGTTTGTTTTACCGGGACTTCCTCCAGGTGTTGGAAGGCTTTGAGAAAACTTTCCATGTTTACTTATCAATTTTAATTTCCTTTTTTCTTTAGTGTGTCCAGGGGAAGGGATTGATTTCACAGGCTCTAAAAAGTGGTATTTTCTCTCGGAATTCCCATAAAAGTGAAAAACACTTTCTGAACTCTGGGACTGTGCAGGAGTATTAGGTTTGGCTGAAGTACAATGGTGTGAGCTTGTAACGCCTTTCCCCGCAATATTATTTCTAGAGCCAGACATTTTTTTAACGGATGAAATAAGGGCAGAGCAAGCAGCAGCATGCACGAAGGAGAGAGAAGTTACTGATGAGGGGTGTGACAAGGCAGCAGTGTTACAAGTGCCGTGAGGATGAGGTGCAGGGTCTAGCAGCATACCTGAAGTGTGGGATTTATGGAGTTTGGAAAGGGAGGTGACAGAGGATGACTCTGCACTAAGGTCCACAGGAACAGCATGGGTGTCGGAATGGGAGCGCTCATGAGACGAGCGGGAATTATTGGTAGAGGTGGACCCTCTACGGGGTGGGCCGGGGGAAGGGGTGGGGGAGAGAGAATGGTGGGTGGAAGTAGAGGTGGAGCGTGGGCCGTGGTGTGGTTTCGTCTTGGGCTCTGCCAGGGCCTTCATCTTGCTAATGGACTGGGGAGACGTGGCTCCTGCAATGTGAGGAGAGTGCTCAGAGAAAACAAGCTAACTATAGGTCTCTGGAGGCTTGAAAGTGTTAAGCTCTGATTAAGAAAACATAAAAGTTATTCATAAAGCAAAAAGCTAAGCCACACTGCAATCAATCATTTAAGAGATGAAAAATAATGGGTAAGAACACAGCCTTGAAGCAGCATCTTACCAAATTTTGCCGTCTGTTTCTTCCCATCGGATGTCTGTGAGGTGGAGGAGGTGGAGGAGGTGGTGGAAGGGGTTGGGGAATGGGGACGCCTTCTGGGGGGTGGGTTGGTGGGGGGAGCACTGTTAGAACCCCCATGGTTGTGGTTATTATTATTGTTGTTATTGTTATTGTTATTATTTGAACTGCTTCCCCCCCCCAGCTTGTGACCCTCTGAGCCGCCTTCACACTCATAGGACATGATGCGCAGCTTGTCCTCGTCTGTGATGATGTTGAGACGTGCGAGGTAAGCCTTCACACGACGCACCATCTGGGCCTGAAAACAACACTCACCATTACTCTAACCACACAACACACTATCATTATGGGACTCAAAGTGTTTCAATAAGATGCAAAGAAAGTAAGTAAGAAAAAATATAAATGATCAAATAAACAATAAGGATGAAAATTTGAAACAAAAGACTAAGATCTTTAATAGTACTATACTACATTCAAACATTCAAAAAAGAAAAAAATGAACACGAATAAAATTAATATTTGACGCTGAAAGTATTTTTTGTTTGATTATGAAACATCATTTGAATAATTAAAAGATTCATACAATTTCTTTAATAATCTGCACGGACACGTTTTTTGAAATTTTGATGAAAACAAACACACATTACACACTGACAACAAAATAACATCTTCTATCAACACAATACAAGAATACAATCCCGTCTTTACCTCCTCATACATCTTCTTCTTATCCGGTGCAGCTGTTGATTTCTTACGTCTCTTCACTGTTGCCACTTGGTGTCCTCCGGTGCCCATCTGGTTAAGGCTTATGAGGGCTGAGCTTGGAGGTTGTCCGCCCGGGTCCTGGATGTTGAACAAATCCTGGGAACAAGGAGATTCGTCAGGTCTTGACTCAATATTATTATACTTTACCTTGTGTTAAAGTACATAATATCCATGAAGAGGTTGGCAGCATAAAGAAACAAAAGTAAGCTTATGTGAGAGGGAGAAGAGAAGGAAAAATTATAAGATTAGAGCATACAAAGGAGGAATAAATGGAAATTTTGTCGTGGTGATCTCTCGGCAGCGGAGGAATTCCTAGGAACAGGCATCGCATATATAGATAGATAACTAGATAGATAGATGGAAGTGTAATTATTATACTTACATATGGCGCAGAACACATATTTTGAAGGTCTCGGATATATCGAGAAATCATTCTGAGTTTTTCAAAGTTGATGAGTCCTTCAATCTTGTCATCATTTCCTTCATGTGTGAAAGTTAAATCCTTGTTCACAACGGGATAAAAAGGAATCTGTAAAAGAAATGGAAATCAATTATACCCATGAATCACTATTTTAGTTTTGACATCACTTTTGATAAATAGTTCGACAGATAAATTATTTCTGATGTTTAAGATTAAATCAGTATTTGTTACATTACTCACAATTGGAGACTGAATGTTTTCGTTCTGGACTAGATTACGATATTTGCTCATGTTTCTTGATGGATCCATGAGGTCCTGCATGTCTTGGTACATCCTCTGGTACTTGGAGGTGAGCCGCTCCCAAGTCTGCTTTAGTCTTGAGACAGAGCCGTGACCCAGACCAGACAGGATGGCAAACATGGAGTTGAAATTTTTGCATTCCTTACATTGCCCTGGACAACGGAAAAACAAAATGATCACCAACATCATGACAAAGTATAAACGAAACAAAACCATTATTTGGATACATAATATTAGTGCATAGTATAAATTCCAAAAATATAAAATAGCTTGTCTGAAAGGATCTGTAAGGATTGATATGTATATAAGCAGATAATGTTCACAGGCAAATGTAAGATATAAAATGTAATGAAGTATACGTACGTGCAACTTTTATAAACTGTTTGATAATCTTGGATCTCTTGACTAGATTGTGTTCTGAACAGACTTCAGTCACCACCCAAAACATTTCTCGATTCACAAGCTGGAAAAAACGAACAGATACAGAAAACAGAACATTTCCTCATAATCAGTTTTTGTTCAGTGTTCACAACTCCACTAAATACAACTCTTGAATCTCAAGGGCATGATGAAGCACTTAGGAGACAGAGTGATGCCAATACTGTTCTTTTTGATCATATGAAAAAACATCAAAAGAATAATTCATACTGAAATATGTTAAGTCCATGAACCAAGTTTTACACAGCTGAAAAGTGTTGAGATTCTCTATGCACACAAACCTTTGAAAAACGAGACAGTGCTGGAATTCCATAGTTTGACTTGAGGCCGAAGAGGTCATCTATGTACTCTGTGAGCTCAATTTGGCGGAAGATTGTGTAGTCTTCGAGGGTGAGTTGGATGGCTAAGTCTACTGAGTTGAGTTGCAGGAAGCAGACAGTAGATTCCCTCACCAGTTCATTGACAACATCTTCAGGGATGGTGGTTTGGGACATGGTGATGTTCTTCAAGTAGTATCTGCTGTTCAGTGCTGCAGAGGAATCATGGTAAGTTAATATAGTATAATGATATGCCCAAACAATAACTAGAGAAATGGAAAAGCAAATATTAAAGTAACAATAAAGGGTAAGATCAATATGAAAATAGAGGCTACAGAGTACAATATTTACTAAGATGGTGATGGTTTCTCAGTCAGTCATTTTAGTCAAACCTCACCTATTCTCTCAGCCAAGTTCTGCATAGAGTCAGGCAGACGCTTTGTCTTGGTGATTCCTTCTTCTGTCACTGACACCTCGTACAAGGCATAGTTGGAGGACCCTGTTGGGTCACTGATATTGAAGATTTGCAGAGACAGCATCACCACCTCCCGAGCTGTGGTCTCCTTGTGTACGGGGAGGAATCTGGCAGCTTGGTCTGTTGCTCTGAACACCTGCGTGAGAATAACAGCATCAGGGAGGCGTCCTTCACTGTGTGAGCATCTTTGTATTATGACAACTGTAACAACTACTTCCTTGGCGTGAACCTTTGTTACCAGATGGACACTCGGGTTACACTGAAAGTCCAGTTGAAAAAAAAATCAGGAAAGGTTTGCTCACAAGAGCACAACCATCAGCAGGAGGCAACCACAAGGACAGCCACTCAATAGACTCTGTGCTGGCAGACAAAAGTGGAAGCAGTGAATGCAAACCTTTAACACGTGTTCAGGGAATTCCGTTCTGATGTCTTCATACGTCCCTGTGGTGCTGAGGTCAGGGTTGCTGTGGCTGTGGTAAAGACCGCCACTTATGCTGGACTGAGAAGACACACTGTCATCACTGTTGGCTTGGGAGTCCCTGTGGAGAAGGAAAAAATTTAAATATTCCACATATCTACTATCATCCTCCATGAAAAATTATATGTATGACTTATTGCATAGAACTATTATGATACCAATATTTTAATTTCAAAGTTCCCTCACAGCTTTTCAATTCTATAAACACAACACTTACTGTGCACTGTTCTTCTGCATCAGGGATTCCAACACCTTCTTACGGATCTTGTTGGCTTTGGTGGTGACAGACAAGCCTTTGTTGTTGGTACTCTTGCCCTTGTCTTTGGGTGAATGTTGGTTGGCATCTCCGGTAATGTTCATGGAAGCAAAGTTGGAGTTGAGGTTGAGGTGGTTGTTGGGGTCAGTGAGGCCGTGCACGTCTGATGGTTTCCTGCAGCGAGGCCGCGGGGAGTTCTCTGGGGTCATCAGCATCTCCTTGAACACTGGGGGGATGAAAATATTTGTCTTAGGAACTATAAGAGAGAGAATTACATAGAAAATTAAGTGACTACACATAGACTAGGTGGTGTGTCCTTAACCCTTAGTAAACTTTAGCAACATGATGTATATGTAATGACGTCAAAATCTTTTCAATAATTACAAAGAACTGAAACACTGAATTTTTACTATTTCACACACACACACACACACACACACACACACACACACACACACACACACACACACACACACACACACACAAAAAAAAAAAAAAAAAAAAAAAAAATGGAGAACAGAATAATCAAATACTTTACTTACCTAATAAATTGCTTTTCACTGTTATTGAAAGGTGACAAGTCTGCCGCAGAATCTCCAGAGCCTTGGCGTGATTCATGCGGTCAAAACTCTGTCCATTCACTTCTAAGATCTGGTCACCGCGCTTCAACCCCACGTCCTCCGCCTTGCTGCCCTTCTCCACCTGACCCGGGCACACAAGGATGTTAGTGTGGCTTAAGAACGGAAGTGTTATAACCATAGATAATATTAATGCAAAGGTTGGTGATAGTAATGGTTTTTCTCTTATAAGATTGTTACTCCTTTGTTTTTTACTGGTTTCCTCAAGTTTTTATTATTGCGCTGAGTGTAGGTAGGAAAGTCACTCATATTATATAATTAACAATGTGATGAGTATTAAATTTCCTTTGATTTTTTAAAGGCTGATTCATGTGACCTATATGCAGTATTATGAAGATTTTTTCAAAGTTTCTGGTTATGAGGAGTCTGAGAATGTGAGCAGTGTAGTGAAGAAGAATGTACTTAGCTTTCATTACCTTGTTGTATTAATGAACTTATGTCTCTAAGTCTCAACTTCCTATCGTATATATTAAACAGGAGGATTGATGATGATGATGATGACGATGATACCCAACAGTAAGAATGAAAACATTACATCAATTCCTTAAGTATTACCTTGGAAATAAAAATTCCATATCCTCTTTCATGTCCTCCTAAAATGGAGAAATGAAGGATCTCGTCCCTGGAAGGTCTTGTGAGAGTGACAGTTCTGGCCCGAGCCTTGGTGGAACAAGCAAAGTCAAGGAGACGCAGCTGGCCGGCCATCTTCTCCCTCTCCAGACCTTCTTCAAACTGCTCCAGGAAGTTCATCATTGCTGGGTCCATTTCAAAGTCGGTGAAATGGTTGTTGACCCACAGCAGGACGACTCTTGTTACTCTATCCCGCAGTGACGGATCCTCAAACCTGGAATGGAACAAACGTCAACATTTTTTTCTTTAATGTTTTTTGTTGTCCCTTAGCCAGTACCCTTTTAATATAATAATAAAAAAGTAAATAAATAAAAATTAGTCCTGTCATTCCTTCGTTTTCTATTTTGGTCGAGTGTTTCAAACTGCCGACTCAAATTTAATATTTAAACTTTACCAGTGTTTTGTGCAGTATATACAAAGGAAAACCATAGTGCCAGCATTTGGATATCAATAACACTCTACAAACTTACACATCACTGAGAGGAATGTAAGGGTAATAAAGGTGTAGTAATGAATGGACTTTTAACATTAAGTCTTACCAATGCAGGAGTTTGTTGGACACTGTGAGAGGAGAGTTGATGAAGGTTCGGTGAGTAAGGAGGAAATCTTCCACAAATGTTGGATCCACATTGTTCTCCACCTCCACCAGCTGCTGCATCAGTCTGTCAGATGTGCCCTGAAAGAACACATTGGTTTTGTTAGTGAAGAACATATTTGTGGTATCGTCAAACTACATCAAGAGTTTTCATACATGCAAGTTCAATAAAGTTTATAAGTCTCCTTCTATTTGTAAACTCCAATAACAATAATATAACAAGAAATATATTAATTGAGGACAAAAAATATATAATCCTAATAGTATACTTTAACTTCTATTCCTAGTGACTATAATTAAGACTTATTACAATGGATGATCTTGGTTTCCTTTACGACTAAAGTGTTCCATTCTTCAAGTTGAACCATTTCACATGTAATGCAAGAAACACAAACACAGTAACAGTGCAAAATAAAAAAAGAAAAAAAAAATTACAGGACGTGACATTTTTTTTTTGGATAAACCCAGAATAGAGAAATATCACTATTACTATATACATCCCATCATCATTATACAGCTTCTAGTCAAACAAATGCAGTGTTGTCACAATCCAATACCAACACACACAGCATCCTTCCACACCTTGATCACAATGTTGCCCTTCCTGTTCCCAGCATCAATTGGCCGCTGTTCCGTCACCAACACCAACACTCCGTTCTCCTCATGCCGGCGGATGTTCTCCTCAGACTGGTGGAGGATGCGGTAGTAGTCTGTCTGACGGATGCAGACAAACTGGCAGTCATCCACCTTGGAGCGCATGACACCATTGTGGTAGAGCTTCTCCATGGTTGGGGTGATGCCAAAGCTGGGGAGGAAATGCATGTCTGGTTCTTATAAAGGTTACTAACACAAGGGACAGAGACCAGAGGCAACACTGCTACTCGCTACACGGATTCCTGTGACTCACGTGAGCTCCTCAATTAAACTAACTAACTTGCTATTACAATCACTCTAACAGACTATGACATTCACTTTCATATCTTGGTATAATTTGTCAATAGTGACTTGATAAACCCACCCTCCTTCAACTCATCCATCAGTGAAATGCATTTGCTACTACATAACCATCAATCCAATCACATACACGGGGATGAAGAGCAGGCAGGACGCATCCATCAAGTCAACAGAATGAACAAAGCAAACATACACTCACTCAGATAACGTGAACAGACTGACACCATGCATCTATCTACTTAACTTTCACAATAAGAGCGTCACAGCAAAGGGTTTTGTTTAATTTAATTTAATAGTGTGCAGTCCAGCTGAACGGACTTATAAATAATGCAAAGAGCTGAATAAATTTAAGGAATTTTGTGCAAGCATAGAAGGATGGAGGAAGAGATGTTAGAGAAAGCACTGCAGAGGAGGACGATGATAAGATCCTGAAGGGATATGATGCAAAGAAAGACAGTCAACATGGAGATAACAACTTAATAATACCAACACTAATATCTACGAGTAAAACAATAACGTAGAAAGAAAGCTGATGATGTAGGATCTAGGTGTTGGAGTTGAGGAAGAAGTGCCTGATGTGTGATCAGAATGGAAGGTGCAAGTAATGAAAGGGTGAAGGTAGAGTCTCATATATGTAGTGAGAATAAAGGTTGTTAAAAGGCAGAACACTTCAAATGATGTTGTTGCCTTGTAAGAATGAAAAGGGAATGAGGTGACAAGAAAAATCCATATGAGTCCTCTCCCTCCATGCTGAGTGAGTGGAAGAACCTTCAATGGAAAGACAGTGTTCAAATTTTGATAGACTGGCAGAGAGGACGCGTGAAAGTAGTGGTGTCCTGGGAGCTTATGAAGACCCTTCTGCTGTGTTCACCCATCTTGAGGGAGTTCAAAGGAACACACATCAACACACATGAACACACACCAGATACATCCACAGAAAGACGGATAGAATGAATCCAATGAATACAATCACATATAAGCAATTATGGAACCAATTATCAATTAAAACAATGCAATACACAAACAAAACTGTAGCAATGTACACTGATACAATGTATATAACAGAAACAAGCACTAACTTATCACAGGCTGGCAGTGTGTGAGCTCTACATGAAATAAAAAAAAGAAATGGACTTCAGATGCAAATAATGGTAGTAGTCACCTAAGGAAGTGAAGGTGTGTGAGTCTGTGTTAAGTGAAGAATGAGAAGCATTATAGTTGAACAACATAGGTATAAAAAGTATGATAAGTCCAGACTTGGCATGGCAGCAAAAAGGCCATAACTCCGTGGCAAGACAGTGCACACTATTAATGATTCACTAGTGATCTGGATCATGACCAAACATACAAGAAAATGATTATATATACTATATATAAATGACGATAAAAATAGTGAATAAGATTCATTCACTTTTAAATTTCAGACCAATTCAAGATGTTAACATCAGTGTGTTACATTTGTGAGGTAATACAGCTGTGTACAGTGCCCGTATATGTGGAAGTGAGGTGGAAGCAAAAGGATTATTTTGATGACAAAATTATCACACACATAAAGAAGCCCTTGAACACAAGAATACCATAAAAGTTAAGTTTGTCCACAGATGTCACTGTTTAAATTGATGTTCTAATGCTTTGTTAGTAAAAATGATGTCAAAGGCAAGCAAATACAATGTAGTGTTGCGATGTGCAGTAGTTGAACTTAATGCCAGTACTGCCGGTGCATCTGAGGCCTGGCAGGCGGGGGTGTTACCTGTCTCCCAGGTGCAGCTCGTGCACCAAGCCGTCGGGCTGAGTCACCTCCACGTGCCCGTTGATGATGACGCTCCAGGAGTCCAGTTCCTCCCCATGGTTCATGAGCACCGTCCCGGCCTCGTCCACCACGGCAAACACCTGCACACAAACACACAAACACCATCAATCACCAACCACCACATACCTGTTCACACCTCCTGCACCAAACACAACACTTCACACACCAATAAATACACATAACAAACTACAAACACAACCAAATTATTACCATTATCATGAATATTCAGTTTCACTTTCAATCCAGCCTTCAAAATATTACTCCTTATGTACACTATCATTCAGTCACACTCTCTGTAGGGTTGCAAATTGAACGTAATCATGTCACATTATTTAGTCATTACACTGTTCCACCAACACCTTTGAGTGACGATGTGTAAAGTCATTGGAAAAACATCTACAGTACTCCTACACACATGAAAGTTAAAGTCAGGAGGACACTGATAAGCTTGACTAAGTTCTTAATGCCACTAAGGAAACATTTGCCTCCACATTACTCATCAATAGTGAGGATATCCTTTCAACATGTATGATTTGTGATTTTCAATCTCCAAATGTGCTTTACATGGCCCTGTGAACCTCTATTAATGAACTCAGGTTTTGTAACTCAGACTGCGTTGAACACCACGAGGCAGGGTGATGTGAGGCTGTGGTTGGTGTGGCCTCGTTCCATCTGGACTCAGTTAGTATTGCTTTTAAACATTGGACTCATGTATTGCTTTTTAAAACATGAACAAAAAGCCAAAAAAGAAAACTTTTATTAAAGGATAGAGAGAGAGAGAGAGAGAGAGAGAGAGAGAGAGGAGAGAGAGAGAGAGAGAGAGAGAGGAGAGAGAGAGAGAGAGAGAGAGAGAGAGAGAGAGAGAGAGAGGAGAGAGAGATGAGAGGGAGAGAGAGAGAGAGAGAGAGAGAGAGAGAGAGAGAGAGAGAGAGAGAGAGAGAGAGAGAGAGAGAGAGAGAGATAGAGAGAGAGAGAGAGAGAGAGAGAAGAGAGGAGAGAGAGAGAGAGAGAGAGAGAGAGAGAGAGAGAGAGAGAGAGAGAGAGAGAGAATCATATTTTAACAGCTTATATTATTATTTTCTGTTCAGTCTCGTGATTTTCTTAGTGTTCTACCTCTTATAAATGTGTTCATTACATAGAGTTTTAGTGTATCGTTTTCCTATCAACACTGACATATGACTCCCATTACTCGGCCATCAACGTCTCGAGGCAGTTTACGCCACTAAAGAAAAATGATTAATATTAAAACAAATAATAAATCAAATTAATAATAAATACATAAATGAACAAATAATAATATAATCAAAAATGAATTAATAAATATATATAAATAAATAGAACAAAAAGTGATGGGATGGATATTCTTTCAGTAACAACCCAATTGAACCTATAAAAAGTAAACAAGCATAAAGGTGGTCGTGCCCGTGCTTGTGTGGTTGTGACGGAACACTCCTTCAAGCCTCTACAGAAAGGAAGTGTTTGCACCTCCATGGAAAATATCAACAGCGTTAGTAATGAACTAAGTGTTACGTTTCTGACAATCTACAAAATTGTTCATTACCACTGTGTTTGGTGGAGGACTGTTTGTAGGTAACAGAACGTGACCAGAAACAGTGACAGGAGTGGCTTTGTGCAAACTTATATTGGTTCAGTTATCTGTGCATCGACGTGTTTATGGCAACCCTAACCACACCTATTTTGTATGTGGTCACTGTTCATGTAGTGATGGTGAGCGGACAGTACAGTGCCTCTGCTCCAGGTGGCGGTGGGAAGCAAGGCAAAGGAAATGCATTAAATAACTAACATACGGGAAAAACAACTAAGAATAAGATAAGCCAATGTTATGACGTCTTTAAACACCATTTTCCCCGGAACTTTGAGTACACCCACGGAAGGGGGGCAGACAGGCAGGAACGCCTGAGTACTTTTCCTGCAGTCACACTCAAAATAAGAAACGTGTCGCTCCTTTGAGTCCATGTGCACTGTGTACTCTCCCTTTCTGAGATGTCGGTACTTAGTCACGCACCGTGGCTGGTCGTGGTAAACCTACAATTACTGCATTCCATGAGTGGCTACGTAAGAAAGTGTGCTTGACAGACAACAAAATAATACTTACACAAACACACACTAAGTCTCCTCGGAGGAATGCACTGCTTGCTTATCAACACCAACATATTGAATAACTACAGTAAATAAGGAAACATTGAGACCACAAGAAAACACCACGAACGGCCTCACAACATAACACCGACATTAGTGACTCAAAAATAATGTGCTTTTAGATTATTGACACATTTATGAAAGATAAATTAACCAATGCAGGATACAATATCAAACTGTTGACCGACTGAGCCAAAATTATATATAGCACCAATCTGAACTATAGGTTATAACAGACTGATCAGTACCTACACATTACTTCCCTACTACGAAATATTCCTCTTGCACGATAATGATTACTGTTGAGTATGAATTATGTAGTGCATGTTATGACCACATGGTGTTTCTTCTAGTAATGAACACCTTTGTGAAGTTAGGATTCGATCCCTGGATCTCAAGGGCTGTGAGAAATAAAGGAGAGAGAGTAGAGGAGAAGAGAGACATGAGGAGAGAGACAGACCCGATGAGAAGAGAACGAGAGAGAGACTCGAGAACTGTCGCTAGAGGAGATGCGAAGAGAAGAAGAAGAGGGAGTGAGAGAGAGAGAGAGAGGAAGAGAGCAGATAGAGAGAGAGAGAAGAGAGAGAGAGAGAGAAGAAGAGAGAGAGTGAGGAGAGAGAGAGAGAGAGAGGATGAGAGAGAGAGAGAGAAGACGAGAGAGAGAAGAGAGATGGAGAGGAGAGGAGAGAGAGAGATGATAGAGAAGAGAGGATAAAAAAAAATAAAGGGGGTGGGGGTGGGGGTGAGAAGGGTGCTGTCACGTGTCTACCATACCATGGCCTGACACATGGCTTTCCTCACGGCCAGCGTCATGTTGGAGAAGGCTCGGAGTCTCTGTGTGAACTCGAGGAGCACCTTGATGTCGTCCTCGGAAACGCTCGCCTTGGGTCCTGTCTCCAACACATTCCCGCACAGCGTTCTCCGTACTGCGCAGACTCTGCAGGGGAGACATAGGTGGTGGTGAAGAACATGATGGCTCGGAGAACACCACTACTGGATGTGTTGTGGTGGTGAGTCTATGGCTTACTAACCGCTACAAACACCACGACCTGACACCACAGCACGGCCGAGGCCAGCACGTCCCTCCTACTCACCGCAATGCTCTCCGCCAGGTCCTCCTCGTCGGAGTCCACGGCACTTTCTGTGAGGTCCGGACAGGTCCACAGTCGTCCGGTTCCGAGCGAGGACTGCAGGGGAGTGGCACATGGTGTCCGATGCACGGAATAGGCACTGGATGGTGTCGAGGACACCGTCACGGCACGATGTAACCGACGCTCCCTCGACTCCGTGCCCCCCGCTGATGGCGCTACACCCACCTAGGTCGGGGGAGCGTAGGCGTCGTGGTTGGAGATGGTGGCCGTGGTGGAGCGTGGTACATATTCATATTGGTGATAGGTGGGCGGGTGGCGGGGCCCCAGCGTTCCGCCCTGGCCTGATGTGTGATCTCGTCCTGCTCGAGCGACATCAGCTCATCCAGGTTCATGGTGTTGCAGGACCCGCGCTGCCCGGCCGGGCAGCGCATCAGCTGAGCACGTCTGGGTGTATCAGAGCCTGCTGGCAAGGAAAACAAGGCCGTTAGCAAGCACGTGGTGGTGATGGTGATGGTGAGCTGTACAGGTGGTATGGTGGACCTGATGGTGTTACTAAGAATGAGGATGCAAATGGCAGGATGGATAGGGTTTGTGACACAATGGTGACGTGGTGACGATGAGTCACAACATGGGAAGGAAATCCAACCATTCAATACTGTGCGACGTTGAATATCATGTAAGTCCGCGAGTGGTGACGTAACACTGTAATAAACATGTACTGGCGATTGTTCTTCAATCCTACAGCAAAACACTCGTACACACAGAAATACTGTCACTACATACAAGACAGCATAAAGACCAACCCTTCCCCCTCCCCCCTACACTACTGACTTTTAACACCTTAATCTATGCGCGTCAACTCGTCATCATCATCATCATCATCATCGTCCATCGTCTCCACACAGGCAGTCACTCCGCAGGTAACCACACGAAAGGGGAGCAGGGCGTTATATATCGGACCTTCCAGGAAAAACTTGCGCCGTCACCCCTAAATCAGGACATAGGTAAGCCAGGGAAACACTCTTCTTTTCCTCTATTTGTATTTTTTTTCTTTTTTGGCCAAATGTATGTTAGTCGACGCCTTATAGAGTGGTCGTGTGTGTGTGTGTGTGTGTGTGTGTGTGTGTGGTGTGTGTGTGTGTGTGTGTGTGTGTGTAAAACGGACAGGTGGGAGGGGGAGGGTGATGATGAATAGACAGGTACAGTACTTCCGTCCTATTTCCCTCACGTCTATCCTCTTC
>JAXIVD010004013.1:5000-39721 GCA_036785275.1 Cancer borealis
TGCGGCACACAAACGGTACCATAGCCATCCATCTGCTGAAACGCAAGCCCAATAAATTTCTGACCGTAATCATGCCAAATCTATTCTCAAACTTACTAAAAACTCTTTCATCAATAAGAAATGTCAAAGTCTTTCTAATTCTAACTCTTCTCGATATTTCTGGCATTTAGCTTCTTCATCTTTCCCGCCTTTACTTCAACCAGTTGGTTCCAGAGCTGTCTCTTCTTTCTCTAAAGCTGAACTCTTCGCTCAAACCTTTGCTACCAACTCTACTTTGGATGATACTGGGCATATTCCTCCTTCTCTTCCACCCTCTGACTACTTCATCCCTACAATAGAAATTCTTTATTATAAAGTTTGTCAGGCCTTCTCTGGCCTTGATTCTCGAGAGGCTTACAGTCTGGATGGAGTCCTTCCTTTTGTTCTCAAAAATTGTGCTTCCAAACTCGCTCACTGACTGGTCTAACACTTTCGTCTGTGTCTCTCTACTTCTACTTATCCTTTTTGCTGGAAATTTGCTCACATTTAAGCCTATCCTTAACAAAAAAATAATGAGGCATCAATCAGCTTACAACCTTGTCTCTGATTACTATTATGATTTCCGTAAAGGTCGATCTACTGGTGATCTTGCTTTCCTAACAGAATTTTGATCATCGTCTTTTACGGCCTTCGGTGAAACCTTTGCTTTCGGTCTCTATATATCGAAAGCCTTCGATAGAGTCTAGCATAAATCTTTAATTTCTAAACTACCCTCCTATGGATTCTATCTTTCTCTCTGTACCTTCATCTTCAGTTTCCTTTCCCACCGTTCTATTGCTGCTGTATTGGACGGTCACTGTTTTTCTCCTAAAACTATCAACAGTTGTGTTCCTCTGGGTTCTGTCTTATCACCCAATCTCTTTCTATTATTCATCAATGATCTCCTAAATCTGACTCAATGCCCTATCCACTCCTATGCTGATGACACCAGCTTCCATTTTTCAACGTCGTACAACAGTCGCCTAACCCGAGAAGAATTAAATGACTTAAGGCGAGATGTTATAGGACGCTTAACTTCTGATTTTTCACAAGTTTCTCATTGGGGCAGAGTAAACATGGTTTTGTTCAATGTCTCAAAAACTCAATTAATATAACTATCTACTCGACATAACATTCCAGATAACTATCCTCTCTTATTCAATGACACTGAACTTCCCCTCTCCTCCACATTAAACACACTCGGTCTACCCTTTACTAAAAATCTAAGCTGGCAATTTCATATCTTTAATCTTGCTAAATCAGCTTTCAAAAAGTTAGATACACTATGGCGCCTGCGTTCATTTCTCTCTCCCTCTCAGCTGTTTGCTTTGTACAGGGGCCTTATCCGCCCATGTATGGAGTATGGCTTTCATTTCTGGGAGGGTTCAACTCACACAGCTCTACTAAACAGGGTGGTGTCTAAAGTTTTCCGTCTCATCAACTCTCTTCTACTTGACTGTCATGATTCTTTAAAATACTGACGCAATGTTGCATCTTATCTATCTTCTACCGCTATTTTCATGCTGATTGCTCTTCTGAACTTGCTAATGCATGCCTCCTCTCGTCCCGCGACCTCGCTACACAAGACTTTCTACCTTGTCTCATCCCTATTCTGTCCATCTTCCTAATGCAAGAGTTAACCAGTATCTCCACTCCTTCATCCGTTACAGTGGTAAACTCTGAAACTGTCTTCCTGTGTCTGTTTTTCCACCTGTCTATGACAAACTTTTTCAAAAACTAGACCTCCACCTCTTGTTTCTAGCTCTCTTATTGTCCTTTTTACACGGTCTGGCGACAAGTGGGATTTTTAAAACTTAGTTTTGTTTTCCCTTAGCCAGCACCCTTTAAATGTATATTTGAAGATATATTCATTGTTGTCTATTTCTGACCATCATGTGAAGACTATGAATAATTAATATAGCTCATTACGTTAAATAGCTTATTACCATTATCTTAAAGAATATCCGGACCGATGACGTCATCGTCAAGCGAGAGTTTAAATATAGATTTTATAATATCATAATTCTTAATGAAGAAAGTTTAAACAATACATACATAGTTTTCTTAGTTGTATATTGCTGTATTTTTAACATCATGAATACATCGTTTTATGCATGTATAAATTATGCATGTTATAAAATGGACGGAGCGAGGGTCCGGGAAGCCCTTCCTTTGTACTCTTCTTATGAAAAGACAAGGTCAAGAGGGGGAGGAACGAGTAATATTTTCCCAAATCTTATTGCAATGTCTTAGCTTTTCCTCTTTCAGTGGGATATATGCCAGAAATATGGATAGATATACCGTTAATATTTTTATTGTTATTATTGTTATTGTATTATTGTATCATTATCATTAGTTTTTACTGTTGCTATTATTGTTGTTGCTGTTGTTGTTGTTGTTGTTGTTGTTGTTGTTGTTGTTGTTGTTGTTGTTGTTATTATTATTTTTGTTGTTGTTGTTGTTGCTGTTGTTGTTCATTATCATTATTATAATAATAATAATAATTATTATTATTATTATTATTATTATTATCATTATTATTATTATTATTATTATTATTTTTATTATTATTATTATTATTATTATTATTATTATTATTATTATTATTATTATTACTATCATTATTATAACTATAATCATCATTACTTCTGCTTTGACTGCTGTTATTGTTATAATTATTGTTGTTATTATTATTATTATTATTATTATTATTATTATTATTATTATTATTAGTAGTAGTAGTAGTAGTAGTAGTAGTAGTAGTAGTAGCAGTAGTAGTAGTAGTAGTAGTAGTAGTAATAGTAAAAGTGGTAGTAGTAGCAGTATAGGAATAGGCAGTACATACCTGCCGTCCGGTGGAACACTCCAGGAGAGGTACTTACGGGGATGTAGGCGGTGTGCAGAGTGATTCCCCGTGTCCTCTCTTCCTGGTTCCCTTAGTGTCTCATTTACACAAGAGAGCAGCTACAGCCTGCCCTCTAAAGACAACCTCTTCTACTACCTACATAACATCACTACACCTTACACTTTTACACTTTCTTCAAATCAAATTTAAAAAAATCCAGTCCACGGCCAGCCTCGGAATCCCCATCTAGGGAGGGGATCACACGTGTCCCCAGGTCGGAGGAATGCCCCTCCGGTGACGACCTTAGGTGTCTTGACACTTTCTCTAATACTTTTACTCGCGATTCCTGCAACATTCGTGACCTTAGATCTAACTTCCTATATATGGAACACTATCTCTCCTCTACTATACCTCATCTTCTCTTCTTAACTGAAACATAGCTGTCTGTGACTACTAGCAGCAACCCCTTCTCTGTTCCCTTCTACTTTATCTTCTTTTTCAATCCAAGATTGGCTGTTGCGTATTTATGCGTAACGACATTACGGGCTCTCGTGCCCAGAATCTTGAATTTTCAGAATTTTCTACCATCTCGCTAAAACTTCAATGTCACTCTAACTAAATCCATATGTGCTGTACATTTCCCACCTATTTTATTTAATTATATCTTCTACCAATGGCGCTGGTAGGCTTCAGGGAGACCTTAGATGATTAGCCTCCGCCCGTTAGTAGCACGGATTAGATTTTTTAAGTGATGCCTTGTTTCTTCTTATTGTTAAGCTCATGCTGCCAGCGGAAGCTCCCTGCGGATATAACGTTGCAGTCCCGGCAAAGATGGTGTTAGGCCACTCGGTGGTAGTAACGTAGAAAAGTGGCCAGCCCGTGCCGAGGCTCGAACGCGGGACCCTGAGCTGGTATGTCCGACCGCTAGCCACTAGACTACTGCTTCCCCAAATTCCTCTGACTATGTAAAATTCTTTGACTATATGACTTCCAAAGTGGAGTACATCCTATCTCACTTTCCTTATGCTAAGATCTCTATTGTAGGGGTTTTCAATGTTCACCACACGCTTTGGCTTTCATCTTCTTTCACTGACTAACCTGGTGAACAAACTTTAAATTTTGCTATCTTTCATGACCTACAGCAGCTGGTGTATTTCCTTACCCGTATCCCTGACCGCCTTGGAGACACGCCCAACATTCTTGATGTTTTCCTAACTTCCAACCCTACAGCTTACTCTGTTAAACTTTCCTCTCCGATGGCCTCTTCCGATCACAATCTTATTTCCATTACCTGTTCTATCACCTCAGTGCAGCCTCAGGACTCACCTAAGCGGAGGTGCTTTTGGCATTTCAACTCTGCTAAGTGGGAGGACCTATTCTGATTTTACTTGGGATGATTATTGCTGCTGTCAGAGATCCTTCTCTTTGTGCCGAGCGCATAACATAAATTATTATCTCTGACATGGAACTATACATTCCTCATACTTTATCTAATACTAAAGCTAAAAAGCCCTGGTTTAACTCTGCTTGTTCTCGTGCTCTCAAAGATAGAGAAGCGGCTCACAAACGGTACCCTAGCCATCAATCTGCTGAAACTCAAGCCCTACATATTTCTGCCCGTAATTATGCCAAATTTATTCTCAAACTTAGTAAAAACTCTTACATGAATAGACATTTCAAAATCTTTCCAATTTTAACTCTTCTTGTGATATCTGGTGTCTAGCCAAAAATATCTCTAATAATTTCACTTTTTCATTTTTCCCTTCTCTACTTCAACCAGATGGTTCCACAGCTGTCTCTTCTTTCTCGAAAGCTGAACTTTTCGCTGAAACCTTTGCTACCAACTCTACTTTGGATGATACTGGGCATAATTCTCCTACTCCTCTACCTCTAACTACTTCATTCCTAAAATTAAAATTCTTCATTATGACGTTTTCCATGCCCTTACTTGCTTTGATTTTTGGAAGCCATACGGTCGGGATGGAGTCTCTAATTTTCTTCTCAAAAACTGTGTTTTCGAACTTGCTCCCTGCTTGGTCAAACTCTTTCATCTGTCTCTCTTTATTTCTACCTATCCTTCTTGCTGGAAGTTTGCTCATATTCATCATGTCCCTAAACAGGATGACCGCTGCAATCCTTCTAACTACCGACCTATAGCTTTGATTTTCTTGCCTTTCTAAAGCCTTTGAGTCTGTTCTTAACAAAAAGATAATGAGGCATCTATCTGCTGACAACCTTCTCTCTGATTGCCAGTATGGTTTCCGTAAAGGCCGAGATACTGGTGATTTGAATCTTGGTCATCCTCTTTCAGGAACTTCGGTGAAACCTTTGCTGTCGGCCTTCACATATCGAAAGCTTTCGATAGAGTCTGGCATAAATCTTTAATTTCTAAACTATCCTCCAACGGATTCTAGCCTTCTCTTTGTACCTTCATTTCCGGTTTCATTTTTGACCGTTCTATTACTGCTGTAGTGGAGGGTCACTGTTCTTCTCCTGAAACTATCAAAAGTGGTGTTCCTCAGGGTTCTGTCCTATCATCCACTCTTTTTATTATTCACGGAATCGTTGGAATCGATTCCGGAATCGATTCCGCTGGTTAGCTCCGCCCACTCGGGACTCACTCACTCACTCAGAGCGGGGAGAGGTATTCAGTATTCATTAAGGGTGTTCATTTGCAAAGCGTAGCGATTCCAGCAACCAGTATTCGTTTCGGCCGGTGGCCACGCGGGACGATACCAGTGAGGGTATTCGTTTGCAAAGATTAGCGATTCAGGCAACCAGTATTCATTCTGGCCGGTGGCTGGACGCCGTAGAGAGTATTCTCGGCATACACACACCTTTTTGACAGTCTCAATAAGATCAGTATGAATATTTTTTTTTAAATTATTTTACTTTTAATGACACGGAGGGTTAATGTATAACAAGGAAATATCAAAGCATGAAAGTTATTCATATATAATTTACTAAGCATATATGGTGCTTCGCGACACAAGTTTCCCCCTGAAGACGGGTTGACTGAGGTGCGGTGGGGATGGCAACTCCATATATATATATATATATATATATATATATATATATATATATATATATATATATATATATATATATATATATATATATATTGGGTGATGGGTAATCCTCTTGGGAATCTTAGTTTTATGATGAATTGCCCAGGGAGAATTAACAAGAATCATAGCTGACTAACTCAGGCCCCCACCTCTCCTATAATTCAACTATCAGTAAACAATAAATTAGTGTCAGCTTTGGTAGATACTGGTAGTAGTTACACTTTAATAAAATAATCCACCAGAAGTAAATTAGGTTGTGAACTCCACCAGAAAAGAAAATTCCCTTGTCTCCAAGGAGTAACAGGAACACCCCTCAGAATACTGGGTTCAGTGTTAGTGGAAGTAGGTATTGGGCTGCAAACGGTAGTAAAGAAATGGGTCCCAGTGGTTCCAAACAGCTATTTGCAAGCAGACATGTTGCTGGGAACTGACATCTTATTCCATTCCTCATTCCTATGGGATCCTGAGAAGAAGTTATTTAATTGGGAAAAGGCTCCTTATGCCGTCCACCAAATTCGACCCCGGAAAAGGCAGTCCGTAACGTAACTCAACTTCCTTCCCCAATAATATCATTAAAACTTGAGAACCAATCGCATAATCCCAAAGAAATTCGGCTAGATCCATATCAAACCAAATTCATTCCCCTAACGGTTGCAGAAGAAACTGGTACCACCCTCATAGTACACCCACAAGGAAAACCCTCCAGTAACTGTCACCCCTTTTGTGTTAACGTAAATGATGATCAAACTATTCCCTGCCCAGTAACTAACAACACCAAAGTACCCAAAATTTTTAAAATAGGCACCCTTTTTGGCTGGTATGAGAAGGGCGAAGTAAATTCACCTTCAGTACATCACATTCAAAATGACCTCCTTCCCCATTCCGACCAACCTAGTATTCCTGGAGGACGTAAAGAAAAGTTAAATCACCTATTATCTAAATTACCCATGTCCCATTTAAGGAAAACACAAAAAGCAGAATTAAATAAAGTCATCTTAGCCCATGATCAGCAATTTTTGCTGGAAGAGGGAGAATTGGGAACCCTTAATGTCCCCCCTGTGGAGATTCAGTTGACAGATGACAGTCCTGTGAGGGCCCCTATGTACCGGTATCCTGAAGCCTCAAAGGAAATAATTAGCCAAATGCTAGAAGATATGGAAGCCCGGAAAATTATAGAAAAATCGACTGCTGCATGGCTCAGCCCGATTGTATTAGTGAGCAAATCAGATGGCTCTAAGAGGATGTGTCTCGATTACAGAAAAGTAAATACTCATTTAGCCACTGACATTTATCCTCTCCCAAGGTTGGACGAATTAGTCGAGCAAGCCTCGGGCCAGGCTTTCTATACCACCCTGGATCTTAAGGAAGCCTACTTCCAAGTTACCATCAAAGACAGTTCTCGAGACATTACCACCTTTAGTGATGAGATATCATTATATCGCTTCCGCAGACTCCCGTTTGGATTGTCCTGCTCGCCAGCCATCTTCTCTCGACAAATGGCTTCAATCTTAACCCCTTTACTGAAGGAGGGATGGGTTAGACATTATCTGGATGACATAATCTTGTGGGACCCTGATTTTTCCACCATGTTAACTAGAGTCCAAAAGATTTTTCAGACCCTAGAGGAAAGTGGCATCAAATTAAATTTGAGCAAATGCACTTTTGGAGAGGCAGAAGTAAAATTTTTGGGCCATTTGGTCTCTAAAGAAGGATGTAAACCTGACCCTAAAAATGTAGAAGCCATCAAAAAAATGCCTCCTCCCAACACAGTTAAAGAAGTCAGACGATACTTAGGAATGTGTTCTTTCTATCGTAAACACATCCAAAATTTTGCCAAATTAGCAGCCCCCCTAAACAACCTCACAAAAAAGAATACTAAATTTAATTGGACAAAAGAATGCCAACACTCCTTTACCACCCTAAAACAAATACTCAGTGATGCCCCAGTGTTAGTTAAGGCAGAATTAACACAACCATTTATAGTCACCACGGATGCTAGCAACACTCATGTTGGAGGTGTCCTAGCCAGATTCAAGCAGATGGAAGCAACAAGCCCATCGGTTACTTTTCAAAAAAATTAAACCCCACTGAGTCTAGATATTCAGCCACTGATCGAGAAGCCCTAGGAGTAGTGTTAACATGCAGAAATATCCATCATTATTTATGGAGAACAAAAGTTAGCATTTTTACTGACCACCAACCATTAACTAGTATTTTCAAGAGGAAAGCCAAAAGCCACAGAATGAGCAGGTGGATACTGGAAATGAGGGAATATACTTACGACATTAAGTATCTAAAAGGGAAACAAAATGTGGTGGCTGACAGTTTGTCAAGGCCAGTAAGAGTAGTTCGTCAGATAACCGAGCCCAGAAATTATTTAGGACTAAGTCTAACAGCCATAGCCGAAGCCCAAAGAGAAGATGAGAGATGGAAAGAACTAGCAGAATATTTAGAAGGGGGAAAACTACGTACAAAATTATACCCTAAAGTCATCTTAGATCAGTTTGTGGTAGAAGAAAAAGTCTTGTATTTTATTAAGGAAAAAGTAGATGGCACCCTTCACTATTGCTTGGTAGTTCCTCAACCACTCAAACAGAAAGCTTTAGAATTTGCCCATGTAGTTTCTGGACATTTCGAGCAAAAGAAAACAATAGCCAAGGCAGAAGAATTTTTCTATTGGGCCAACCTGAAATCTGAAGTTAACCAGTATGTAAGAAATTGCCTCACTTGCCAACAGTTTAAGGCTACCACAGGATTGCAACAGAAATGGCAAGAATTACCATCAGTATCACAACCATTAGAAACATTAGGCATTGACCTTACTGATATGACCGGAGGGACACATGGTTATCGATATGTCTTAACAGTAGTGGATCATTTCAGTAGGTTCGTAAAATTATACCCACTTAAAACAAAACACACACACACTGTCGTGGAGAGCATGGAGCAGTACCTCGCAGACTTCGGCACCCTCCAGTCTGTGGTCCACGACAACGGGTTGGAGTTTGTGTCCCGGCAGTTCCAAGACCTCTGCCGGAGGCATCGGATTGCCAACTGCCATACAACCCCATATCATCCCCGAGGGAACAGCACCACGGAGAGGCTCCATTCGTCCCTCAAGACGGTACTGGCTATCCTATGTGCAGGGTACCCACTCAAGTGGCCGCAGTATCTGGCGTCCTGCCAGACAGTACTCAACCATGCTGTGCACTCTTCAACGGCCGTCCAGCCTTTCTTCGCCTTCTTCGGACGCCATGCCCCTCGTCAAGTGGATTCCCCCCTCCCCAGTATTGCAGGAGACCCCGAAGGACTAGAGGTGGCTAAGGAGGTGATCAAACAGACCCATCTCAAACAGACACGACGGTACCGGGAAGTGGCGAACAGGAAAAGAACTAACCAAGCCGTCAGTGTTGGACAATTGGTGTGGGTCAGAAAGGAAGTGACACTGCCAGGTACTAGCAGGAAACTAAACCCTAAGTGGACCGGTCCCTACAAGACTATAGAAATCATTAGGGATGGTGGTGCTTACCTGCTAGAGAACGTCTTTACCAGACAAAAGGTGCAAAGGGCGGCTGAGAAAGTGAAGCCGTATGTGGGTACCGAGGAATGGTTATTAGCCCCCTTGGAAGTGTCGTGTGCCAAGGAAGACAATGAAGAAGCAATGCCTCCACGGCTTAGGAAAAGACCTCGAAGATATATAGAGGAGTGTTAGGTACAGTGGCTGGGCAGAAACAACCCCAAAGAACTATGCCACAATGGGTGTTAGTTTTAAGATATAAAGGAACAAGTTTGGACAATTAGTGGTGCTAAGTTGCAGTGCCCTTGGAGGTATGTTGTTTGTGAATCGACCCAGGTGAGACAGGTCGATAGACTATCCACCTTAATTCCCCCGGGCCTAGTTTGAGCCCTGAAGGAGTGGTGAGTTTTTGAGGTAGAAGACAAGTTCACAGGATTGTGTGTAGTTCACACAATGTACTAGTTCAGGAAGCTGTAGGCCACTTTAACGTGAGGGAATCACACCTGGTAGTAGTGTGATTAGGCCTCTAAGCTACCGTCTGCCGGTGTTAGGAGGTGGAGAAGACATCAGGACGTAGCCTAAGCTCTGTCAAATGCTTCCTGTATGACCACTTGCTGCGGAAACGAATGAAGGGTGATTGAATGCGAATGTTGTGAGCAAATGAAGATGAATGACTGAGAATTTATGTTATTGTTTGTTTTGGTGTGAAAGCCAAGGGTAGGGAAGGCTCAACTTAGCTACCGAGTGTCCGGGATCTTGTACAGTTGCCGAGATCATCCATACTTCTCTCATGAGTATGTGGACTGGGATGTGCCCTACAATAATCTGAACTACAGCCAAGTAGCAGCAGTAGCCCAGCAATTGGTTTCTCAGGAACCACATATTACGTTGCCAGTGTTTTAGCCAGGAAGGGTTGCAGAAGTAGTGGAGTGATGGGGAAGGTCGAGTGAATGTTAGACTGATGGAAAACCAAGGTGGGTTGTAACTTTAGTGACCACTAAACCAGTTCCTAAATTGTAAACATGTTAGGATGTAATTTTTTTTTATTATTAGTGAGTAAAAACATTTCACCCGGACGGAAAGAAATTAATATCATAATCTAATCACTATTAATAGTCATTAACTTGTTAAAATGCTCTCCATAGTCAAATATAATTAATCTACTTAGTTATCTCTCACAAAACTGTGTTAAGAATGATGTAATATTTCATCATGAGGCGATCACGCCCCATGGGGCCTCTCGAGCTGAGCAAAGTCACGTACACCAGAATTTTCCCCTATATAGTAACCCAGAGATCAAGTTCAATAGATATCTAAATGTTACTTATTTAGCGTCAAAATTAATTTACTATAAGCTGATAACCATTTCATGTCTCAATAATCAATTAATAATAAGATCAAAGGAGGAATATTCTCGAAACCCCCCCTTCCCCCTCCTCGTCTCCCGCCTTTTTTCCCAGAGAGCGTCACTAGGAACTCAACTTTGATCACGTCCACAGGTGAGTGACATCGCTCTCGAAATCCTTCAATATTTGTGAAATTCAATGCCTCTCACCCTTAATATATAGTCCATAATCTTCCCCAGTAGCCTGACAATATATGTAAACTTCTATTGAGATCTATTATAAGTGGATAATACCAATTTCCTTCTCTTAAAGAAGGACAACGTGGTTTCAAAACCGCATGGCCTCCTTTTGTCCCCCCCCCTCCCCCAAAATAATATTTCATGGTGTATAATATATATTTTTCATGGTAATTCCTATGTTATTGTGACTGTGCATTAACTTCTGAGTTAAGGAAGTGAATTATAGACTAGGAACTCAACTTTGATCACGTCCACAGGGAAAGAATGCCTCCACGACAGTTACACCAATTTCTCAATTACTTTCTTTTGTTTTGTAGATAAATGAACGGCTAGAAAGCCAATGCCAAAATTCCGAGTTAAGCTTTAGGGAACTATGTGTCACGTAGGACGGTCTGATAGACCCAGCCCATGTATTCAGGAGTAGGAATCACGTATTCCTATTTAGTGAGGAAGAATTATACTATGTCTGCATAACCAGAAACATTGAGATCACCTTAATTTCGGAAATCCCCTGAGAAAAGGTTCTTTAACTATTCTCAGGCCCAGTTACAAAATTATAATATTACTTTAAGGTGATGTTTTTCAGGGAAGGGAGTCAAGGGTATAACTGTAATGTGTGAAGAGTTTAGTATCTCGAGGTGAGATAAGTATTGCCAACTCTGTGTGTTTATTTTCTTTTTTGAGGAAGGTTATTTCTGCCATGAGCCATTAAGTTGTCTGATACTATAACTAAGCTGTGTTTCTAAGACTCAATGATCAGCCTGTGATATTCAAAGTATACTATAAATAAATAACCCAAGTAAAATCTGAGAAAGCCCTCACCCCTGCTTCCCATTAACAGGACTCCACCATCACACCTATACAGTGAACACATTTCCCACTATATATTTGTTAGTAATGTCAAACCACGGGATGAATTATGCCCCATCTAAGATATTTTTCTTTGTTGTATAAGGGAACCACGTGGGCTTGTTTTAAGATGTAGTCGTATTAATTTGGCCAAAGTAATTTTTTTTGTTAGTTCTTCAGGGTAGGAAGGAAATTCAATGTTCGTGGAAGATGAATATGTCGGAAATGTTGAACCCAGAAAGTAATGTTTTCACCCTAGTTTAGGAAAAATTCCCTGAGATAAGGTTACTTAACCATTGTCAGGTACAGTTACTAAATTCACAACATATACAGGGTGACATAATTAGGGAAGGGAGTCAAGAGTATAAAGTTTGTTTTAGTGTATAAAGAGAATTGATATCTCTGAATGAGATAAAGGAAGACCAACTCAGTGTGTACGTTTGTGGTCGTTTTCTCTGTTGTAAACAGTTAAGCTTCTGATGCCTTAGTGTATGTTTAAAGTATATTCCACCCCAACTATACAGTAAATAAATAACTCTAGTAAATCTAAAGAAGTGATTTCGTATAATAACCTCTGTTGGTGTGGTAAGGTAAGTGTGGGGAAGTGCTCAACACTCTTGAAAAAGGATATGAAACAAATCCACGAATCCATGTGCCTTATTGAAACTAAGTCCACTCTACCAAATAACTAAATTGTTAAATCAGTTCCCTTTTCTTTTCATTGGTCGCCTATATTTCCCTGGTAGTAATTATTTTCTCTTTCGAATATTTTAACTTCCCTTTAGGAAGAAACTAAATTCCCTGAGAATCCTCTAATTCTCATTAAACCTTTGGGGGTGGTGGCAGCTTTCTTTTTTTAATATTCAGGGAAATATCCAACATCAGGGACCATTAATAAATATAATTAATCAAAGTGAATATCTTGTTAATTGCCATAAGAGTTCCCCATTAGAAGTTAATTTAATGACAAGGCACCACACTGGTGGTCCTTCAGCAGTGAAGTGAAAGTAAAACAAATTAAATAAAGAATAAAATAACAATAATTAACTACGATAAATAAAATAACGCCCCAGTCCCCCCCCCGGGCACCACATAAGAAATATGTTGCCAACAACATTGTCGGACACTTTAACCACCAAACAATTTTTTGCATCACTACTTCTTACCTAACATCAGAATCGGAAAAGTATGTTGATTTCGAATCAGTGATTTAAAATTCCATATAAGATAAACTAAGTTACAGCGATTTGAGAAAAATATGTATACACTTTCTTTTTCCTTCTATTATCTCAATATAGATGTAGTGTTACTGTAAATATTATATGCTCATGATATACGTCAATATATTGCGAACACGATGGTACACCTATCAACATTATCTATCAACATCACCTATCAGCATTATCTATCAACATTATCTACCAATATCACCTATCAGCACTATCTATCAGTATCACCGTATCAGCATTATCTATCAACATTATCTACCAATATCACCTATCAGCATTATCTATCAGTATCACCTTATCAGGATTATCTATCAATAATATCATATCAGCATTATCTATCAGTATCACCATATCAGCATTAATATATATCATCATTACCTAGATATTAGCATTATCTCTATCATTACCTAGATATCAGTATTATTTATCTGCATTACCTAGATATCAGTATTATTTATCAGCATTACCTAGATATCTGCATTATCAATCAGCATCACCCATCAACACTATATCTATCAGCATTATCTACAAGTAAAAGAGAGAGAGAGAGAGAGAGAGAGAGAGAGAGAGAGAGAGAGAGAGAGAGAGAGAGAGAGAGAGAGAGAGAGAGAGAGAGAGAGAGAGAGAGAGCAGCTCCCGGTCGCATCAGACGGGCTGGACAGAGAGAGAGAGAGAGAGAGAGAGAGAGAGAGAGAGAGAGAGAGAGAGAGAGAGAGAGAGAGAGAGAGAGAGAGAGAGAGAGAGAGAGAGAGAGAGAGAGAGAGAGAGAGAGAGAGAGAGAGAGAGAGAGAGAACAACAACCATACGTCATAACATCAGGAGGTAGACTGATGTCACTGATGTGCTATTGTGCTATGTGCTTGCCGCGAGTTTTGAAGGAGAACTGGGTAAAGCAGTACGATATGTTGGGGTATGCTCACGCAGCCCTGTCATCTCCAACTGGCCAGTCACTTCTAACTACGATACTTTCCCCCTCCCATGCCTCGCTGCACAAGACTTTCTACTTCTTCTCATCCCTATTCTGTCCATCTTCCTAATGCAACAGTTAACCAATATCTTCACTCTTTCATCCCTTATAGTGGTAAACTCTGGAACTATCTTCCTTTGTCTGTTTTTCCACCTGCCTGCGACTTAAACTCTTTCATAAGAGGAGTGTCAAGACACATCTAATGTTAACTGAAACTCCATCCCTTACTTTTATTTATCTTACTGTCTTCTTTGCAGGGTCTGGCGATAAGCTAGATATTTTTTTACGTGTTTTTGTTTTCTTTTGGCCAGTGCCCTTTTAATGTAAAAAAAAAGAAGTAATAGTAGTAGTAGCAGCAGCAGTAGTAGTAGTAGTAGTAGTAGTAGTAGTAGTAGCAGTAGTAGTAGTGGTATTAATACTATTATTGTTATTATTATTATTACTATTATTATCATTATTATTATTATTATTATTAATAATAGTAGTAGTAGTAGTAGTAGTAGTAGTAGTAGTAGTAGTAGTAGTAGTAGTAGTAGTAGTAGTAGTAGTAATAGTAGTAGTCGTCGTAGTAGTAGTAGTAGTAGTAGTCGTAGTAGTAGTAGTAGTAGTAGTGGTAGTAGTAGTAATAATAATAGTAGTAGTAATAGAAGGAGTAGTAGTAGGAGGAGGAGGAGAAGAAATTGTAGGAGAAAGAGGAGAAAGAAGAAGAGGAAGAGGAGAGAAAAGAAGAGAAGGCGAAAGAGAAGGAAGAATGAGGTGTGATTTAACAATTTACTCCACCATTCATCATTTTTGCAGTATTGAGTACCAGCATGATGGATGTTGAGCCGTCCACTCTGATATCCACTACAGAGGAAGGTGTCCAGCGTAACCCTTCGGCATCACAGGTCATCGTGTCTGGGTCAGTGTTGTTATGTAGTTCTTATTTTAAGATGTGATGAATTAACTACTTACTAGGAAGAAAAACGATAAAACTGAATACGAAAAAAGGTTTGATATTCCATTTCTAGCAGCTTCTTGGGAGAACAAAAAAAGAGAGATAGGGAGAAATGTTTAAGATCACTGGAAAGGAAACCAAACAACTGAGAGCAAATCTAGTTTACAGAATATTAAATAATGAATCTTGAGAAAGACGGGAGGCTACTTTTCCCGTTCTGTTACATTAGATTATCTCAATAACACACACAAATAAATGAATAAAAAAATACCATGTACATCCATCATTCAAAATTATCATATTATTCTGACTCGCCCGCTAAAAGATACAATTACTATTTGTCTTATTTATTTATTTTTTTATATTGTTGGTGGAGTTATTAAGTGTCAGTGTCGTACAAAACGCAAAGTGTTTGCAAATGTATACTAATGATGAATCATCCCAGTGGACTCAAATTCCTGATTCATAATATTCGGGTGTAATGATCATGCAACTGACGTGTAATCAGGATGGGTCCTCTTACCACATCGGGTGTGGTCCAATATCAATAATAACAATAACAATAATAATAATGATAACATTAACAAAAATAATAATTATAATAATAATAACAATAATTGTAATAACTGATAATAATACTAGTGATAATGATGACAGTTATAATAATGATAATAATAATAATAATATTAACAATAGTAGTAATTATAATGATAATGATAATAATAATAATAATAATAATAATAATAATAATAATAATGATAATAATAATAATAATGATAATGATGACAGTTATATTACTACTACTACTACTACTACTACTACTACTAATAATAATAATAATAATAATAATAATAATAATATTAATAACAATAATTATATTGATAATGATAACGATAATGATAATGACACTTATAATAATGATAATAATAATTATTATGATAATAAAAATGATAATGATAATGATAATAATAATAATGATAATGATAATGATAATGATGACAGTTATGATAATAATAATGATAATGATAATGAAAATTATTATAATATAATGATGTGAATAATAAATATAATAATAAGTGGAAGAGGAAAGAGATCTCGAAGAATAGGATGCTGTCATAATTGTGAGTATAATCATCGGATTGCGAGGCACGGGAATGCAGAACTCACTAAATACTTCCTCAGTTAATATTGTGTTTGGATTGAAAGGTTTCTTATTTTTCAAGCGTAGTGTTGAGACCAATCATTCAGTTAGAAGTTTTGGTTTAATTCATATATTAACATGTTCCTATATGAGCTCTATCTTATTTCATAACAGTGCTTCTGTTTTCATAACGACCCACGGTATGATACGTGTCTCACTTGTACAGGCAAGAGGAACTCCACTGCAACAAAGAAATGTCATGCATCCTTCTTACACTGATGGAACAAGATCCAAAGCTTCACTTTTATATTTATGATGAAGGATCAGCAGAGGATACATCCAGTGTCTTGGGTATGTCTCAGTTCAGATAAGGTTTCGGTTTATGTAATGTTACTAAAAGATGGGTTATATTACATATGATATTATTCAGTACATAGAAGAGTAGCGTGTAGCATTTCACCACACGGAGGTTTATTCACCGTGTTACCTGTTCAAGCTGATACACTTTCCTCAACCAAACTTAGGTGAGGTGGTGCAGGCAGTCTCTATTGCTGGAGCCACTGTCACCTTGCTGAAACGTGAGTCCCTTCTGGCTTCACTCCGCCAAGCTGTACAGTGGACAGGCACCACAAGAGGCATTGTGATTGTCCTCTATCCTGCTAGCAATATCACGGCACTATTTAAAAAAGTTAGTACAAATAGCGTTACCAATATAAAAGTTTTGCACCAATACATGTTGGAAATCTTGCACAAGTTATCTTATTGAACATTTCATAAACATGAACAAGTGAACAACTCATAGTTCTTTTTCTCCAACTATTCACCAAAGACCTTCTGTAGGCAGAAGGATCGTGAATTAAAATTTTGTATCTGATCGACACCAAGGGAAGGTTAACGAGGAGCAGGGAGGATTTAGGACAGGAATATTCTATGTGGACCAGATATTTGTAATTGCAGTACTGGTGGAGGAAGGGTGAACAACTGTATGCAGCCTTCATGGTCCTAGGAAAAGAATGTGATAGAGTTAATAGTTTCTATCTGGAAATTTTCTGAAAATATAGAGTGTTAGAGGCTATATTACTGCGAAGAATTAAGGCATTTTATAGAGGCAAATGCATGTGTGAAGGTGGATAGAGAGCTAAGTGAGAGTTTTCCTATATGAATTAAGTGAAACATGGATGTGTGATGTCGCCAGGGCTGTTTGATAGTTTTATAAAGCTGAAGTGGGAAGTGAGATGATGAATGGAATAGGGTTGGGCGGTTGTGGCATGCCTGTTTGCAGATGATAACGTGGTATTTGCAGTGAGTGAAGATAAACTATAGAGAGTGGTGCGTGAAGTTTATAGTACATGTACGAGAAGGAAGCGCTAAAAGTGAATGTTTGGAGAAGTAAGGTGAAGGCTTTTGCAAGGAAAGAAACAGTGGTGGATCTTATTACACGTTATTGGGTGAATGTGTCAGCACTAAGAAGGTGTAAGATACTTATAGGAGGAGAAGAAATGAAGGAAGTGAAAGAGTTTAAGTGTTTGGGAACAGTACTATGCAAACATGGAGAGAGAGAGAGAGAGAGAGAGAGAGAGAGAGAGAGAGAGAGAGAGAGAGAGAGAGAGAGAGAGAGAGAGAGAGAGAGAGAGAGAGAGAGAGAGAGAGAGAGAGAGAGAGAGAGAGAGAGAGAGAGAGAGAGAGAGAGAGAGAGAGAGAGAGAGAGAGAGATTGTGAAAGAAAGAAAGGTGTGTTATAAGATCACTTGCAAGTGTTATGAGAAAAATAAATGTTTCCATGGTTATAAGTTTAGGGTTAAGGAACAGTATTCTCCGCCAACACTAATGTAGGGATCAAAACCTTTGGCATAGAATAGGGCACACCAGTCAAGAATGCATGTTGTAGAAATGAGTTATCTGAGAGGAGCATGTAGTATAACAGGATGGGAGGATGAGAGCAATGAAAGCGTGTATGAAAGATGTGGCACAAGAACTTGTACAAATGTAGTGAAGTGTAAGGTAAGATACTAGCTGCGCGTAGCTGCAGGCGCTCATCTCCTGTCACATAGGTCTTTGAGCCTGTGGTGGAAATTGATTCGTTACGCCGGGACACAGGGCCACTATGACATCCGACTTCCCATAGCTTACCTACCCCAGGTTTTACTAGGTACACATATATCGATCAACCCATTTGGGAGGATGAACAGCTGTGCACAGCTGTGCATCGACTGTCCTCATCCAGCGGCCAGCGGAATCATAGTCAGTCATGCCAACCACTGCACCACTGAGGTGCTAATGTGAACTGTGGGGTGTAAGGAAATGGGTGAAAAAAATGTATTTAGGGTAGCTTGGTCATTTGGAGAGAAAAATTTTAAATTTTGTGAAGATAGTATAAGTGAGTGAAACTGAGGGTTCTAGGAGGTATGGTTTGCTAGACCATATCATTAGTGGTTGAGTATTCAATGTGCTGAGTTATGGTTATGAAAACAACCATATAACTTCCTGATGCGACAGAATTTTATTGATGTAGTCTATACATACTACTAGTAACCTGAACATACTGGAAAGTTTATATGGAATAATTTTGCAATTTTTTTAAATTTCAGTAAACAATGGATATACAAAAAGTAATAAAAAAATTAAATGAAATTTAGTTACAATATAAAAATAAAAAGTGAGTCATAGAAAATATATTATTTTTTATGGTATACTAGCGTGGTTACTACACTACCTCTTGCCCAGTGAGCAAAGGGAGAAACGAAATCAAAATGATACAGTCCTTTTCTGTGGTGTATTAACGAAAGGTGGAACGGTCACTTTGTCTGGGATCGTTATCATCAACATGTTAAGGAAGTGCGCGGGTTTTACTGTCTATCGCGATAGTGTCGTGTTTGCCGTTACGAATTATAGTGACGCTCTTACGAGTTTTACGAATCACTTCGAACGGGCAATCGTACGGTTGCTGTAGGGATCTTTTTACGGCATCAACACGCACGAACACGTGGGAACACGCGTCAAGATTCTGGCTGACGAAGACTTTAGCACTGGACGAGCGAGGTTGGGCTGGTTGTAAGTCACTCATCCAGGTCTTGAGGGTTGAGGCGGAGTCTTATTGCATTCGGGTTGTGGAGTACTGGCTAAAAGCTGGCGAAAAGCTCAGCAGAAGAGTGTCCAAGGTCAAGAAGGACTAAAGGCAGTGCTTGTGACCATTCTCCTCGTTGTTCAATTGTAGCCATCAGTGAACTCTTTAGCTGGCGGTGAAAACGTTCAACCATACCATTCGCTTGGGGGTGATAGCTGACTGTCCGGTGGCGTCGAATACCCAGAAGAGTCATGAGTTTGTTCCATAACTGAGGATTAAACAGGCTTCCACGGTCTGAAGGGAGGTTCAGGGGAACACCAAATCGTGACACCCATGTGTGTATAAAAGCACGAGCAATACTGTCCACTGTGATGTCGGTGATTGGAACTGCTTCTGGCCAGCGAGTAAAACGATCCACGTAGGTAAAGATGTAGCGAAAACCATCAGAATAAGCCAGTTGGCCGACAATATCGATGTGAATGTGGTCGAATCTGGCAGAGGGTGGAGGGGAGGCGACAGGTGGCTAACGTGTGTGTCGATGAACTTTGCTGGCTTGGCATTTGATGCAGGCTTTGGTCCATTCGTGTACGTCTTTGTTGATTTCCGTCCAAAAAAACTTGCAGCGCATCATGTGTTGGGATGCCCGAATTCCTGGGTGATTAAGACCACGTAGGCGTTGGAACAGAGGCAGCCGATGCTTCTTTGGCACAACAGGAAAGTGTTGGTGGAGACATCTGCATAAAATTCTATCTGCGTTCCAAGAAGTTGGAGTTTCTTGAGCGACAATGCGGGATTTTGGAGAAGCTGCTGAAACTCGGGGTCTACGATCTGGTCAGTGGCTATAGCGGCATAGTCGATGAGACAGGAAGTTCCAGCTGCAGAGATAAGGGACAATGCGTCAGCAGGGGCATTATCAAGGCCTTTGACATGCCTGATATCAGTGGTAAACTCAGAGATGTACTCGATGTGGCATAGTTGTCGAGGAGTGTTGGAGTCTTGTTGTTGTTGAAGAGGGTGGCGAATGGCTTATGGTTCGTATAGATGTGGAACTGGCGACCCTCGATGAAGTATCGGAATTTTTTATGGCCTTGTAGATGACGAGGAGCTCTCGATCAAGCGCGCTGTATTTAGCCTCAGCACTGGAGTACTTCTTGGAAAAGAAGGCGACAGGTTGCCAGTTTCCGTCAGTGAACTGTTGAAGGACAGCACCAATCCCTGTACTCGATGCGTCTGTAGCAATGGAGGTAGGAGCATCGGAAGAAGAAGGGAAGACGAGTGTGTTAGCGTCAGCCAGAGCTTGTTTGGCAGTTGTGAAGACTTCGTCCGCCGCTGGAGTTCACTGGAGAGTGATGGATTGACCGCGTTGGGCAGGTTTAATCATCATGTAGAGTGGCTGGAGCAGGAGTGAGCAGTTTTTTACGAAATGGTTGTAGTAATTGACCATGCCCAAGAACTCCTTTAGCTGGCGTTGTGTTGATGGTTTCAGGAACTGCTGGATACACTCGCACTTGGACTGGAGTGAAGCAATGCCGGTGGAAGAGACTGTATGGCCCAAAAAAATGAAGGCGCGCCGAAAACACTCTTGGCTGCGTTCATGGTAACACCATAGGCTCTAAGGCGAGTAAAGAGTTGCTGGAGGTGTTGGCGATGCGCCTCTTCCTCAGGGCTGGCGATAAGGAGGTCGTCGATGTAGCTAAAGCAGAATTGTAGACCACTTGTGACCTCGTCAATGAAACGCTCGAAAGTCTGGGCAGCGTTGCGTAATCGGAACGGCATCCTGACGTATTCAAACAAACCAATAGGGGTAACAATGGCTGTTTTCGGGATGTCAGCTGGGTTGACAGGAATCTGATGAAATGCCTTGACGAGGTCAATCGTGGAGAAGATCTTGCACCCACGGAGTTGAGAGGAGAACTCTTGAACGTTTGGTATTGGGTACCGATCCCTTACAGTCCGAAAATTAAGTGCTCGGTAGTCACCGCACGTCCTGATATCTCTATTCTTCTTGTCAAAGATGTGTAGAGCAGATGACCAGTTGCTGGAGTTTGGACGAATGATGCCTTGATCCATAAGGTTTTGAAACTCAGCCTTGACAACTTGAAAGCGGTGAGGTGCAAGACGACGGGTTTTGACGTGCAAGACGACGGGTTTTGGCGTGAACTGATTGACCGGTCATCTCAATGTAGGGTTGGACGTGGTGTTTTATAGGTTCTGCAACTGAGTAAGGTTGAGTTAGCGTTGGAAATGACTTCAGTAGTGATGAGTATGCATTTGCGCTGCACACGGCAGATATTTCGGTGCTGTTTTCATAGACCGGATCTGCAGGTACTGCGATGTGAGTAAGTGAGTCAAGCAGGCGGCGATTATTGACGTCCACGAGGAAGTTGTATCGTTGTAAGAAATCGGTTCCCAAGATTGCTTGAGTGACTGCAGCAACATAGAAGGTACACTGAAAGGAGCAGCGGAAACCCAGATCCAGTCGTAGAGTCTGACGTTTGTACACTGGTATGGTAGAACAGTTGGCAGCGTAGAGGGTAGTGACTCGAGATAGGAGCTTCTGAAGGGCCGTTGCAGGTAGGACGCTAACTTCTACTCCTGTATCTACAAGGAAGGTGAGGTGAGTGAGTGGATCACGGATTTGGAGTACTGCACTGGTGTGGCGAACGCTATGCGTCTTTAGCACTCGCCGTTGTAGTTTAAAGGAGGTGATGTGTTGTTACTGGAAGCAACGAAACTGCAGGGCTGCTGGCACTTGAAAGTGTTGTTGCCAAGGCGTTGATGGTAGTAGCACATTTTGTCATTGTTCGATGTAAATTGCTGTTTGTGAGGAGACTTTGAGGTGCATCGGCGATAGTGGGATCGGGAGCGTGATCATGATAAGGGGCGACGATCATTGAGGTCTTGTCTCAAGGCGTTGAATTGTAGCATGAGGTTAGAGATCAATGATGTGAATTGGTCACAGTCCTGTTGGGTTTTGACGTCGTTTACAGGTGTGGCAGGAATTGTTGTCATGAACTCGTCAGCAATTTTGGCAAGCTCGTCAATGGTAAGCTTGTTCTTGACACTAAAGAGGTTGCTCTGGATAGCATTGGGTAAGCGCTGTTAGTAAAGTTGTTTGAAGATATCCTCGTCAAATGTGTTATATTTATCAGCCAAGAGTTTCTTCATGCGGTGTAACAGGTTAGTGGGTTTTTCATTTCCGAGTTCCTCACTTGAAAGAAGCTCTTGAAGTCCAGCAGCAGCTGAAGTTTGAAGACGTGTCAGGACTACGGTCTTTAAATCTTCATACGGTTGTGCAGAGTTGATGGCTTCAGATACCACGTCGGAGACTTGAGAGAGGAATTCCGAAGGAATCAAAGGGACTTCATGGTTGAATTTGGTGAGGCTTATGGTAATGTTGAAAACCTGAAAGTTGCAGTCGAGGATGGAGAACCAAATTGAAGGGTCTTCTCTGGCGTCACTGCAGAATACAGGACCTCGGAAGGCCACACCAGCAGCAATGCCAGTGAGGGTTGTAAAGTCGTTGTTGGATATGGTGATGATGAAGGCGCCAATGAATAATTGGGAGCCGCCGTTGTTGTTGAGCGAGTGCTAGCACAACGACATCGGAACGTTACTAACACTGTTGGCACTTTGATATGCAACACGACACTATCACGATACGCACTTTGATAGCACTATCATGATTTTCACAGGAACTACGTAAATCCACGCGAGGCTGAAGTAAATCCACGTGAAGCTGAAATACATCCATGGAAAGTTTGCACTAACACTGTAAATCCACGCGAAGCTGAAGTAAATCCACGTGAAGCTGAATTACATGCATGGGTAGGTCACTTTCATGCCGCAAGGCGGGGTAAAGAGGGTATTGGCAGTTACATATTATAATGCAACGCACCAGGCGTTAGTCGGAGGGACGCGCTGAATGCGTAGGGGGATGCGTAGAAGGCGCAGAGTGGCACGCAGAAGGCGTAGGGTGGGTGCGCAGAAGACGCAGAATGGCAGGTTGATGGCATAGGGGGATGCGCAGAGGGCGCAGGGAGGGTTGCGCAGAGGGCGTAGGGAGAGCTGCGCAGAAGGCGCAGCGAGAGTTGCGCAGAGGGCGCAGGGAGCGGAAGATGGCGCTCAGACATATGAAGTGTGAATTTTTCTCCCCTTCCTCAAACTCAGATACACGAACCCCGTAGAGGTGTAACTTTTTGTGAGAGTGGTTGTGAGCTAATACACTGGACTGGCTACCAGCGTAGGCCTACACACCAGGAGAAGGCGCCCTTAGAGTTGGCGCTGGTAAAAGCCATCTTCTCATCAGCACGTAACTCTGGTCACCAATATATAGTTTGCTAGACAATATTATTAGTGGTTGAGTATTTAATGTGCTGAGTTATGGTTATGAAAACAACCATATAGCATACTGCTAGCAACCTGAACATACTTGAAAGTTCTTATGAAATAATTTAGCTTTTTTTTTTATTACAGAAAACAATAGATATACAAAAGTAATAAAAAATAAAATGAAATTTAATTACAATATAAAAATAAAAGATGAGTCATAGAAAATATAAATTTTTTATTGCATACTAGCGTGGTTACTACAGAGGAGAGGAAGGCTAGTTGTAAGATGAAAGGATAGGGTAAAAGGGTACATACACACAAAAGATGATGGTAGAGGGGAAGGATTGAACAAGCAAGGAGAAAGTGTAAAGATAGGGAGAGATGGAGGCTCTTTTACCAAAGTTATCCCCTTGGGGAACGTTCCTAGAGGGAACGAGCCCTCAGAGACTATAGATAGAATAGATACTATGAATTCCTAGAAGGATGGTCCACCACAGAAACTTTTCTAACTAAATACTTGTCATTTCTTGAGGGTTTCGATGTAACTTTTGTTGTTGCCATAGGCATATCCAAACCAGTTGGTAGTTGTTAATTTGCTTCCTGCATGACTCATCCCTTCAGTAGTCTCAAGTCACATGGCTTTCATCTCATTCAATGGTGTACTCGGGAACTCTCTACCTCTTTCTGTTTTTTCTTCCTCCTCTACGCATCAAATTGGAACAAAATTGACCTTCTCTTTTGTAATTCTTTCATTACACATTCTGTATGAAGTGACGATTGAAGGGGCATCATTATTTTCTATTTTTAGATTTTAGTAGCTCTTGACCCAATATTTCACATAACTCACTTGTCCTCAATAACATTAATCTGATTTCACCAGTTCAGGTTCTCGGGCTATCCTTCGCTAGAACTTTCCAATAGAAATTTCCTATCCCAAATTTTATCAAAACAGCTTCTATGGAGGGGTCGTCTCTATCGACACCCAATCCCAATATGTACTAAATATTCTCTTTATAGAGAGTGCGCCTCACATGACTGGAGGTGGAAGTTGTACAGTCAAAACGCTTCTATTGAAGGGTGAAAACAAAAAATAACTGTCACATCAACTCCTCTTCTAACTAGCTGTTTTTACCCTTTCATTATCTACCCCTAGTAAAGCATCATATACTGCTGTCTTCTGGCACTGTTTTCATGATTACTGCTCTTCTGAAGTTATTAACTACATACATTAAATCCCTCTCGTGGATCCGCTACGAATGACTATTCCGTCCATTTAGTCATGCGAGATTAAAAGGATTAAATAATCCCGCGAGTTAGGCATCATGATCATGCAAGAACAAACCAGTATCTTCGCTCTTTACTTGCTTTCATTGATAAACTCTAAACGCAGCACTATTCTTTTTTTTTTATCTTCCTGTCATAAGAAGAATATGTAGCTGCCTCATGGCCATATCCATTTCGAAAACTCTTTTCGTACCTTATCTTATAGAGTGCAACAATTACGGGAGATTTTTTTTTTTGTCTTCTAATTCTATTATCTTTGTTGTTCTTACCATTTGGAAGCTCTACAGGAAAATAATGACAGAAAAGTTTTCATCTGTGTCCCTTCCAACAATTTTCTTTCCTCTAAACACTTGTATATCTTTCCTTTACAAAGCTACCTACTCTTTCCAGTGATGTTTTCCTTGTCTGATTATTATCTATCTCTAATGAATCCATCCCTGTCATTAATTTCCAGATGTCCAAACGATCTAGTTTAGTTTCACATCCTTGATTACTCCGAAACTTACACTCAATGCTCTTCCGGACATGCCACGTGTATCTATATTAGTTTTATAATTGCTAGTATGGCCCATCATCTTAATTTTACTCTTTTGGGGGAGATGGCGTGGTTACAACTCCTTAATTAACTGCTAGGAGACCAAGTGAAAAGATGACCAACTGACTTTGCTTTTAACGAGATGAAATGTACTGTCACATACTGTCTCAAACATAAAAACTGTGCTCACATTTGTGAGAAATACGACTGACAGCTAACAATCGGTTTGTATATAATGTCAAAAGCATCATTTGATTACTGAACTATTTTATGGAGGCATTACATATGAAGTATAGCTCAGCACTGCCAGACATAATTATATAACATTACAGGTAACTATTTCACCTTTAGGTACATGAAGGATCCACAGCAGATCCAAAGTTGAGATGGCTAGTACTGACGAAAGAAGACGTCTCTGTGGACCTTGAGAAGGTTCTGCAAGAGGAAACGCAGGTACTGTTTTTTTCTTATCTCTCTCTCTCTCTCTTTCTCTCTCTCTCTCTCTCTCTCTCTCTCTCTCTCTCTCTCTCTCTCTCTCTCTCTCTCTCTCTCTCTCTCTCTCTCTCTCTCTCTCTCTCTCTCTCTCTCTCTCTCTCCATTCTGTCTTGGAGGCGTATGCCCAGAATTCCATTGAGCGTTGACCCCCTCGTGTTTAATGGAATGCCGAACACTGTGTAGTTAGTATTTATATATTTATTTATTTATTCATGAGCATATGAGAAACACAGGCATTGTATACTAGCAACAGCTGCCTGATATAATATCACCATACAGTTTTTCCGGTGAATGTTGCAGGTTGTCTTGATGATTCAGCGGTCACAAGGTAGATACAAACTACTGTCGTCCAGTGTCAATGAACAAAACCAAGTGAGGTACGTTTCTGATGATATGCAGAAGTTTAACACCGAAACAGATCTTCCAAGACAAAGTAACTATGTCTAAGATAATAATGAAAGAACAGTTGAGAGTTTTTAATTAATTCAATTTTTTAAAAAGAAGGAAGTGTTCTTCTGTAATGAGAAAATAAATCTCGGTATGCGTTAAACAGGCAATATTTAAAACATGAATGACATGAAGTAATCATCCAAGATTTTTTGAGATCTGTATGATATTAATGAATATTGTAATCATGCATCTGTAACCAAATTTTAGTAAATTATGTGTATGTATCCTACGTATAATTGTTGCAATTATGTTTCTTCCTGAATCCATGTTGTCATATGTCGCCCTGCCAAACTTTATGACATCATATCATTATAATAGTATGATACATGTATGACATTTGTTTATTGATAATACTGAATCAACTTGTTCGAGCTCAGGTTTGAGAAGGTGGGCAACTGCTATTCTCGAGTTGGTTGCGGCTGTGAGTGCAGTATGCAGCGGCCTCTTTTCCCTAGTCCCTTGAAGGTGTACAAGGATTTTAATGGCCGGCAGCTGCTTGTGGCTACAGTGGACAATGTGCCCTACTTCCGGCTGAATCGTCGGCCTGATGGGACGGTAGAGTCAGGCGAGGGCGTGGACTACAATGTTATTCATACCATCGGTCACTTCCTTAACTTTACGTAAGTTTGATCTATCTGTTTCTGTACGGAAGATGGATTGATTGATTGATTATTTTAACCCCTAAGAAACAGGTGAACGGTGGGTGATGTTCCAATGCATCAAAATGATACCCGCCTATAATCAAACAGATACATGTGGGGATCGTTTTGAACATGAGTATCCAACTCACTTGAGATCTCTTCACACGATGCAAGCTGGGAAGGAGGGTGGTCAGGTAATGGGATAAAAAGTTGCGTGCTGTAATCGTTACGTGTTCAAACGCAAACGCATCATCTCAAGCAGTTCAGTCCTTATACAAGTAATGTTTCACTTGCCATATACACATCGTTTTCTTGTACTGGTCTATTAATTGCATTGCGTCCTCACAACACCACTGGAGCGGAACATTTTGTGATTTGATGACTGATGGGGATGGCGGGGTCTTGTAAAGCATACTACTTAACCACCACTGATGGGTTGATAGACCTGTGTCGCCTAGTGTAGCACAATTTCCCTGAATAAAAGGAATTGACATTCAAGCATCTTCTGACAGGGTATTTAAATATAAAGCTGTTCTCTATTGCTATTTCCCTACCCAGTTCGCATACAACCAGCTTCATTAGTGGATGCATTTCGACCTTGTCCAGATCTATTGATAAAGGAAACCAGCCAGGTCCACTGTAAAGTGAAACCTGCTAATCAACACGGCCCTAACAGTTAGTCGAATGCTTCGATCTTGTTTCTGTCGTCTACTTCAGGCTTCGAGGCTTCTCATCTGACTCGACTTGTGGAACCGACGCGTACGTTGAGCAGGCTCATTTGGTACTGGGCCCATATTCTACATAGTTATATGGACGACCATAACTAACGGTCATAGCTAACATAATTTATAACAGTCAGTCTTATGGTCGTCCATAAGACGTCGGCCATATATCATTCATCCTCTGCCGCTAGAACGCACGCTCACAATTTGTCAACTTGAAATATGTGGAATTAAATAGGTTCTTGTCATTATTTTCTTAGATTTAAATAGTTTGGACTTCATACTATGACTTTTGGAGGAGTTAGATACAGTAAAATAGGAATTAGTTTTGAGAAAATGCGCTGCAATGTGCTCCCGTTGAATAGTATGTAAACAAACTTTGTTTACACACTATTAAACGGGAGCACGTTGCAGCGAATTATCTCAAAACTAATTTCTATTTTACTGACAGACAGCATGGAACCCGAAGGCAAGCAGCAAGGGAAGGCCAACTGGGGAGAGGATGAGTCTCTCCAGCTGGCAATAATGTACAGGGACGAAGTCCATCCACTCAAAAGTAATTTCAAGCATGGTGTTTCGAATAAAAAGAAACACAATATTTGGGCAGCTATTACAGCCAAACTGAATATCCAGTTCCACCATGAGAGGACGGCCTTACAGGTCAAGAAAAGGTGGTTCACCATCAGCTCCAAGGCTAGGACAAAGCTGCAGAAATTCCGAGAGCATTTAGGTTCATTGCTGCCATCTTTGATAGATCTTAATTCAAGCCAGAAAGTTTTTGCCACTTTACTTAGTTTTTCAGAGATTCTTTAACATATAACAAGTTCTTCCACTGATCTAAGATATCCAGCTCTTTTTCTTTCACTAGTGTTGTAAAATGAAGCGCTAGTTTTATCATAGATTCTGTGTTCCTCTTTGGGGACAGTGACTCACGGATCAATAATTTTCAGAAAAGAAAGAACACTTGCTTGATCAAAGGTAAATTTTTTCTTCATCTGCGAACACAGCTCTACTAAGAACGCCAAACAATCAAGGCGAAATCTTGTTTCCTTTTCTCTCAGGTGTTATTTAATCATCATGACTCTACATCTGCCATCAAGGTTGATGTCTCAGACTCTCTTGTATAAAGAAGCATCATGTGGGTGAATGAAAGCTAACTCTTTGGAGTGAATTACATCATCTCTTAAAAACATTTCCAAGACATTTCTGTATTCATCTGAAATAGTAGTGAAGTGTTAAAAGTCTGAAATATTCAGACTGAAATTCTTGGTTCATTTTATCTATTTTGGGAAGGATATAATTGAGAAGTAGCAGCATGTGCTTGGTTCCTGTATTGATCATAGTGCATCGCCTGTTCACCCCTCATCCTCTGCCTAGTTACTTATTGCTCTATCTCACACACACACACACACACACACACACACACACACACACACACACACACACACACACACACACACACACACACACACACACACACACACACAACACACACACACACACACACACACACACACACACACACACACACACACACACACACACACACACACACACGCGTCAGAAACCGTCGGCTTACTCTCGTACCCATTTTACTGCTAGGTGAACAGGGATTACATCGTTTAAGAAGACAAACCCATTTTCTCTTCACCCGACCTGGAATTCAAACCCAGAATATACCCACATACATACCTATATAGCAGTTTTCTTAATGACATAATTATATTTGTAAGAAAGCAAATATAAAAATGTTGTCAATAATGTGTTTTATTTACTAAAATATAATAATCCATCAGGTAATACATCAGTGTTATTCTGTTCAATGGTTGAGGTGCCACTCAACATTATAGCACCTGAAAATCTGGAATGTATATGGACATTGATTGACCTAAATTTTTCTCGACACATTAAGAAGATTTTAGTATGTTGCCTATACCACCCACCTCAATTATCAACCCCACGACGACCTACTGCACCATCTAATCACCACCGTGTACACCATGCGTACCAATTACGCCAATATATCAGTGGGAAACTACAATGACTTATATAGCAACCATTCGTGCAACCAATTTGAATTACGTTGCATTTTCCATAAAATCGATAATTACATTCTCCTTCGGTCTGCCTATGGCTTTGGTTGTTTGTCTATTATGTGTATCGTTATGTCATAATCCGCTTGAAAGGATTATTGCATTCTATACTTTTGTCCTGCATGACGACCTCCATGGGGTATCAGTTTTACAAGTTGGTGCAAAGTAATATTTTTCTCATCTGTTGTGTTGCTTTTAATTGAAGCTGCTGAATTTGTAAGAAGGAGCATATGTAAGTTATTTTAGACTAACTGAATGGATAAGATGAAGTAAAAATCGTGTTTAGTGAGAAAAGAAAAAAAATGAGTGTACGATTGTAAAATCACAAGCAAGCTCATCTAATAATTGGAAGATTAGGTGATAAGATTTTTAAAAAGCAAGCTCTGTATAATAAAAAAAAAATGTGCTCCTAAGGGAAGACCAAGATGGTGTGTGTCCCATTCCAGTTACTCTCTAATTATGAAAACTATTTTGATTTCCTCATGGCCATAAAGTTTGAATTTTGTTTAAATTTTCTTTCTATTTTCTTACAAACTGAAAACTCAATTTCAGTAGCAAATTTCCTTAACTCATATTTAGCTGAAATTTTATATATTTTACTATCTTTATAGTCGCCCATTGAACAGTAGTTAAAAAACCTTCATTCATTGTACTAATATTGAATAAGTCACATATTTTGCTTGGGATCTGCTTCATTAACGTTTTTGCTTTCTCACCCAGCATCCAGGTGGTGGAACCCGAGGATCGTAAGTGGGGCGGCCTGCTACCCAATGGTAGTGTTTACGGCATGGTTGGTCTGGTGGCTCGACGCCTTGCCCACGTAACACTCAATGAACTCACTATTACAGGTAAACAGTTGTCATCATCATCATCATCGCATTACCATCTTCGTCATCTTTCTCATTTTCATCAACACCAATGATGATGACAACAACAAGAACGACAGCATAGTTATGTTATACTGAAACTGGACATGGAGTGGGGACGTAATTAGCAAACGTATAAACATAATATGGAATATAGCGGGTTGTATTTCCCATTCCAGCTCACATCTACAGTTCTTGCAGTCGATGAGCTTTAAAAACATCCCAGTAGTGCAATGCTAATTTCATAACATCAGTATCTTTGGATAACAGCACAATTCTCGTTAACCCATTGTTGATAGCATATAGAGCATATGGGATCATCCTAACATCTGTGTCTTCAAGGTCAACGTCAAGCTATGAAACTGAGCTGATGTTCCTCTGGGAGATTGACATACAAAAGATTTTTTCATGGCCAACACCCATTGTACTTACAGTTACAGTCTTCGGGTTGGTCCGTTTTTGGATAGTTGTCGAAGTAACTGCTGTAGCTGGATTTCATTGTTAGAGAAGCCCAGAAGGCATTCATTGAAACCGAAAGCTGCATTTCACTAGAACCGACATTTATGTCAATTGGCCTACATGTACTACATTTTCTAGCCCTGTCACTGTCCTTGACTGACCCTTCAACATATGTATCGAAAATAAAGTCAATTCGATTGGATCTACTGCAAAGTCTTTGTGCCATCTTACGCTTACACAGTTCACCAAATGTCTTTACAGAAGCTGAGCATATTCGACGAAGACAACCCATGACATCCATAGTGTTAGTGGTATTAGCATCTGCCCATTGTGGTGGTTGGGTATAATTTTTCAACACCTTTTAGAGGTCAGCATACATATCACTTTTGTTTGGTTTAATAATCAGCCCTTCTCCATCAAACAGATAGCGGTTTACCACTAAATCATTTTCCAACAGGTGTTTGATATTATAGTTGCGGACACAGACTATGTCAAAGATTTTCTGAGCCTTGGGAAGTTGCTTGCTGTCCTTCAAGTCTTTTTCACAAACTCATCTGATTTAAATGTTCTGAGATGGTTTCTATGAATTGTATCAACTACGTCCCTCTCTTTGTTCACAAATCTTTCATTTCGGTATGTTATATACAGTTCAGCAAATTTTGTTTCAAATTGCAGTAAGTTATAACATATCTCTTGAGTTATTATTTCTTAAGTGATAATATTGTGGAGCTTTTTTGGCTTATCATAACTTGCAGAGATAATCACTGGATCTTCTATGTACTAAGTCATGTTTGCACAGTAACCTCAGATACCGTTGTTGCAGGAAGATTGAACTTTTGCTTCAGATAAAGCTCTATAGCAGATAGAGTGACCACTAATCTGACGTTGGAAGTTAAGGATTTCCATCATTTCATGGTATACTATTTCCCACTTTCCAACAAACTGTTTCCGCTCTGTGTTTCCAATAACTCGTCCAACATTCTTCTGTGACCTATTGATTGTCTGTTTACGACACATGTCAACACCTACTGCAGAAAACTTGCCCTCAGTCCTCTTGACTACAAATTTACTTGCCATAAAGTTTTGATTTGCAAGTGGAGTTACTTGGGGTAACTGCCTCATCTCTTTCAGATAAATAGAAGTCCACCTCATACAGTTGATACGGTCACACCCAGCAAACAAAGGTAGTACGGCTTAAACACTCCTAAGATGGAGGTCCCAGTCGATTCTAGGATCAAAGTACGTATGGAAATAGTTCGTATGTATAAAGTTCGTACGCAATTGTTCGTAAGCAAATGTTCGTAAGGGATAAAGTTCGTTTGAAAAAAGTACGTACCAAAAAGTTCGTATGCTAAAGTTTGTATGCAGATATTCGTATGGTACGTATGTATTATGTAAAATATTCATAACGACCTAACCTAACTTAACCGATCCTAACGCGTACGAACATTTTTCTAACGAACATTGGCACGACGAACATTTAAACCTTACGTTTTTTTTCCATTACGATTTTTTTCCATTATGAACTTTTGACATGACGAACTTTATACCCTACGTACTTTATCTTGACGTACTTTAGGCAAACGAACTTTATCTTACGAATTATTGCCATACGAACTTTTTCTATACGAACTTTTGTCCGGAACCCGTCCCAGTCACCTTCCCGGTCAGCTCTAACTATATCCTTAAGGACCCGCAATATCTCCAAAAAATAATCCCAGAATATAAATGTAATTGGAAAAATAAAGGCTGGGTGTACAGATCCAGTTAAGTATGGAAGGTGTCTTGACACTCCTCTTATGGAAGAGTTCAAGCCATAGGTAGGGATAAAAACATACAAAGGAAGAGAGTTCCAGAGTTTACCAGTGTAAGAGATGAAAGAATAAAGATACTGGTTAACTTGTGCATTAGGAAGATGGACGGAATAGGAATGAGAAGAAGTAGAAAGTTTTGTACAGCGAGGCCGCGGTAAGGGTGAAGGCATGCAGTTAGCAAGTTCATAAGAGCAGTCAGCCTTATAATAGCGGTAGAAAAGAGATAAAGATGCAACATTGCGTCGGTGACTTAATGAATCAAGACAGTCAGTTAGAGGAGGAGAATTAATGAAACAAAAAGCTTCAGACTCCACCCTGTTTAGTATAACTGTGTTAGTAGAACCCCCAGCATATGAGAATCATACTCCATACGTGGACGGATAAGACCCCTGTACAGAGCAAGCAGCTGGGAGGGAGAGAAAAGTGGACGCAGAGGCCATAGGACAATTAACTTCTTGGAATCTGATTTAGCAGGAGTAGAGATATGAAGAATTAAAATAGAGATAAAAATATTAAAATCTATAATAATATTAGATGGGGTACAAAGGAAAGCATCCAGGTGATTCTTATTTCCTTCTCTATTTTTCCCATAAACACAACCTTTCATGAGTTTCACAAGTTCTAGTTCAGCCTTGTATTCAGCAACTCCTTGAACTCTAAAAAAATTTGTCCACTGTAATCTTTCAATACATTTACAGAGCATGATTAATCCTTGTAGAGATTTCGAGTAATGATTACCTTATAAAACAGATTTTACAGCATTTTTCTAAAAGCACCAGATTCTACCAATATAGATTCAGCACCACAGCCATCAATATACTTGCCAGTAGGTCTCAAAACAATCTTGATAAGATGGGAGAAACGTAGGCATAAAACTAAGTTGTTGAATTCACCTGGCTTGCTTATGATTATCTCACGTGCATTGTGATATACTCCTCATCACATGTAATAGGCAAGTGTGACTTTCTGTAATCGACTAGCAATATTTTGAAAGTTCTTGGTAGCAGTATATACAGATGCATATTCAGTATGGCAGTACTGACAAAAAAACTATGATTGAATTAAATGTACTCCAGGTGGGTATTATAACATTCATGAATGTTCTCACTGATATATGACAGATCTAATTACTTACAATCCATGTATCCTCCTTGTTCCTGATCTTTTGATAATCAGGAGCATGCATATTGTGCAGTCGACTGGATACCTCATATTGCTCAGACAATCTTGGCTTCTTAGTACTTCTATTGTAAGTTCAAAGTTCCTGACAGGCCAGTTCCTGATTTAATTGCCTTTTTCTGTGGATGGAACTTGTCTATAATAAATTTGGTTTCCTTTGGCTCAAGCGATCCAGTGGTTTATCTTACATTAGAATAAGGAAAGAATCATGACTTCTCTGAATACCTGAAGTAAAGTGTTGCTTCTTCATGATCGAAATTATCAAATGCTGCTACTGTGAACCTAGATGGGCTGCCATAGCCTGGAAATGGAACGGAATTCTTGCTGACTTCAGCAATATACGATGCCGTATCTGAGAGGAATCTCATGAGTTCATCATCGCTAATCGCTAGTCCAACACTAACAACTGGACCTAGACACACTAAAAATGGATACAGAATTCATCATATGCAATGGGTGTGTGTTTTTCATCATTATGTAAAATATAGCATATAATTTGGTACATAGATAAACTTTTTCTTAGCTTTGAAGAGTCCTGTTCAGTGTCCTCACATGCAGCACTGATGTTGCAATGGGTCCTTGGTCTCAAGGTCAATATTGCAAAGAACCTGTAGAGAATTTTGCAATTTTAT
>JAXIVD010004014.1:2500-39719 GCA_036785275.1 Cancer borealis
CCTACAATATCATATATGTACGGTATCGAAAAAATACCGATGTCGGTAATACCGGTATACCGGATTCCGCCTCCGGACAGTCCCTACTCCTAGTCCCTACTTCAAACATCAACAAATGGAAGGCGTCTGATGTGAGGTTATTTGTGCCTTTCAACATTATTTAACCTCCTTAGTGAATGTTTGAGCAGACTATGAACAGGAACTCAGAATCAAGATGCCTCCGTTTAAGTCCTACGGAATTGCAAGAGGCGGTCAAACAAGAGAGAGAGAAGTGGAGAATATTTCGCATTCAACAGGTACCGTAGAGCAAGGAAAGGTTACTTCAAATACTTATAGTATAGTTATATTTACCACCATAGTTATATTTTATCATTATAGGCGTATTTATCACCACCATTTAACCATTATCAATACACTATTAAATGTTACACGACTGTTGTATTTTCATCATTACAATTATGCTCAAAAGAATTGTTATTTATTTTTCTCATTACTTGATAACTTGGGGTAAAGATTCGTAAGACGACCCAGTCGATATCTCGTTACCTTTATAATGCATTCTAAATTCAATCTCAGATACTTGTTCAGATCACCTCAAACAGTTATACCGCTGAATTACAGAAAAAAAACGAATTTTTTTAGGTTACGTTAGGTTTATAGTTATGTTTAGTTAGGTTTGGTTAGGTTAGTTTTGGTTAGGCTAATTCAACTGCAGCTCTGGGAAGGTTATGCTGACAAAGCAATTTTTATTCGGTAAACGTTTACATCTTCACCAGAATGGCGTGTGCAACAAAAAAGAAATGGCGTCTGCACCTCACACAACTCCCCTACTCTTATTCATAAAAAACATTTGATAGCTTCCAAATTAACATAACATAACATAGCAACCTAAATAAACGTAACGAAACCTAATGTAATCTAGAAAAAAACATTTTGTTCCTGTAATTCAGTAGAATAACTGTTTGAGGTGATCTGAACAAGTATCTGAGGTTGAACTTGCAGTGCATTATAAAGGTAAGGAGATATCGAATGGGTCGTCTTAAAAATCTTTACCTAACTTGGTTCTGGGAAGGTTTATACGGTTTTACTCACTACGTTAAAATCACTGTCACACTACTAACTAAAGTGGGAGAGAAAAGTTCACTACAGTCTATGTGAGAATTCAAACAAAGTCTCAGTTCATACTTTTGATAATATCAGAATTATTATTTGTTCTAATGAGATTGTCAAGTGTGTTCAATTTGTCATTCTAAACAATAAAATATAACTAATCATCCCTAATTTCATATGAAACATTATTATAATACTAAGAATAACCTTTTTTTCAGTTTATTAAGAACATATTCAGTAATAGTAATAATGATAATATATACTTTATTCAATCTTTTTGTGTAACAGAAAAGAAATTTACTTTGGATTGGACTCTTACTTCTAAGGATAAGGATATGACATTGAAAGACTGGGATAATATTGAAATAAAGTTAGCATTAGGTTATCCACGGAGGGTTAGAGTTAGGTTAGATTAGTCCTGCAGGGATAAGTTTGGTTTCCTATATTTCAAAATGCGAACTGTTATACCGTTAACATTGTAAAAGCATTATATCCTACCCACAAATAAATAGTCAGTGTCTCAAAATTAATAGGCTAACCTTATCTCCATTATTCCCAAATACTGTTTTAATACGGGTTTTCATCAAGGTACGAGAGCAGGCGAAGCAGGAAGCCCAGCGTGTGAGGGAGGCCGTACGCAGGCAGGAGAGGAGGATGCTGGATGACCTGCAGAAGGAGATGAAGACTCAGTGGCAGGTGAAGAAGGAGGAAAGAGTCATCCTGCTGGAGAAGGAATACCAGGCTTGCATCAACAACATTGGACACGCCCACAGACTGGCCAAACAGCAGGTATTGTTATTATCATTATTATTATTATTGTATACACAGCCTCATACATGGTACTGTCAAACACAACTAAATTTTCACTAAATCTAAGATACAATACTGGGTTTGATCAAGGATTTTTTTTTTTTCCAATGTTTTTAACAACACCTACGAAAATATTGAATTATTCTGTGAAACTTTATTCAATGCAATTTCTGTCACATATGATATTTGAAGAAGTTAGTAAGCTGGTTTGATTGGGGTTGGGTTAATACAACCTGTGGGGGGTTTGATGGGGCAAAGACCATCAGTTGGTAGGTCAAGGTGAGGTTAAGTTAGTTAAATAGCTAGTAATTGACCTGCACCCCTTGCTTCTATTCCTCTTACTGTCCTCTATACAGGGGCTGGCAACAAGTGGGATTTTTTAACCTATTTTGTTGTCCCTTAGTCAGTATCCTTTAAATGTTAAAAAAAAAAAAAAGAATAATGAACTGTGAAAAAATGCTAGTTAGATCTAGTAGAGCACAAAATAATTGGCATAATGTGGGGCAGGACAAGGAAAGTATGAAAGGCACTTGTGTGATTTTAACCATTATTGTGTGTGTGCTTTTGTGAGTGTGCAACTGTACATACGTGTACAGTGCCTGAAAAAAAAAATTGACTATAAAAGTGTACAAAGTATTTAGGCACATTTTTTTGCACAAACCCCTGGCAATGGAAGGAAGAAATGAACCTCACAAACTGTACAAATATTTTTCGCATCTCACGTTGAGCAGGAATTCTCGCCCGGTAAATTTGGTGACGGGAAATTGAATAAAGTCTGCACTAAAAACGTGTCTAGATTTAACATTTTTTGTCAAGACATTTTTATTTGTACACCATATATAGACCTCCATATCTACAGACTGATACCTTGCCATCATACATGTAACTTTAATGCAGCCCAACCCAGAGGAGATCCTGCAGCAACAGGCAGAGCATAACCAGAGACTAGCAGTTCAGCGAGGGCAGGAGGCAGGCAAGCAACAGAGGGAGGAGGTGAGGCAGCAACACCACCAGGCCAACACACTCTTGAAGCAACGACAAGACATCCTACGCCTGGAAAAGTTAAGAGCCAGACACATTGCCGATCTACCAGTGCCTCAAGCTTTCAGGAAAAAAATGTAAATATTTGAGAAGAAAATTTGTTCTGTAAGTTAAGTTTATATATCTTCATACTTCTACTTCTATCCTAATATTCTTGCATTTATCCACTCTAGTTGACTTACCATTACCTCAAGTCTTCAGAAAAAAAGATGTGAATAATTGGGAAGGAAATTTGTTTTGTAGGTTAAGTTTATATATATCTCTACTCCTACCTCTACCTGACATTCTTGCATTTATTTACCTTAAAACTCTACTCTAGCTGACTTACCAGTGCCTCAAGTCTTCAGGAAAAAGATGCAAATATTTGAGAAGAAAATTTGTTCTGTAGATTAAGTTTATATATCCTTATACGTACTCATACCTCTACCTAACATTCTATATACCTTAAAACTCTACTCTATCCATTTTTTATATTAAACAACTAAGGTGATATAACACAGGAATTTTTTTTGTATATCTTTCCTTTATTGTTCTAACTAACGAAAGTCTTTTAATTTCTTCCCCTGCAGAGTGAAGGAGAAGAAGCTGCCACCAAGGGTTGAGTTCCACGAGGCCGGAACCTTTACCACCACCCGCTATGTGCCGCAGAATGTCAGGGTGGAGAAGGAAATCTGGTCCTCAAAGGTGTGTAGACTCAGGTTAGGTTAAGTTGGGTTGGGTTGACTTGGGTTGGGTTCGTATATGTATATTCTATCACTTACCACCATTGTCATTATTATTTATTCATTACAACATTAACACTGAAGGGAGTAATGGGAGGAAGATCTAGATAAATCATATAATATACCCACCATTCCTACAGCCTAGTGCCAAGGAGAAGGCAGTGGTGGAAGAGGCTGAGAGGGCGAGACAGCAGGAAACACAGGCAAAGCAAGCTGAGGAGGAACGTGCGAGGAGGGAGCAGCGAGGACGAGAAGCATTGAAGAGAGAGCACCTGACACGCCTCCTTGAGCACCTCACAGCTGGGTTAGATGAAGCTCAGCGCCAACATAACCTGTCACACTTCCTACACGGCAAGGATGGTGCTGTGAGTGTCTGCTAAACATTTGGATTTGATTTTATATATACATACATACATACATATATATTTACCATGTATCTCGGCTGATATGTCAACCCCCCAAGTTTCAGTCTGAAAATAATAAATAAATAAAAAACACTTATGTACAAATGTGTGTTATTTTAAAGGTTTGGGAGAGTGAGGAGACGAGGCTGAAGAAGCAGACTCACCAGCAGAGACAGCTTGAGGCAGCAGTGAATGAAGTATTGCAGAAGGAAGAAGATGAAAGGAAAGAGAATGATGGTGATTATCATGAAACTGATATCATCCCTGAGCCAGCTATGCAATCATCAGACTACTTAGGTACAGTAACTATGTATTTTTAAGATTACAGTGGCAATTATTTGACTATATAATTACTTAATGAATATTATTGTGATTCCTTTACCTACTATTGTTATATGTTTTTTCACCTTGCACAGAAGAGATTGAATCATCAGAGGACGTCACACAAGAGACAACATCCAAAACAAAAGTCCGAGGCATGAGATCCCTGCTAAAGGAAGTCGAGAGAAGGCGTAACCGTATCCTGCAGGAGTTAGAAGATTCCATCCCAGTGAGAGGACCGAGCAGGGAAGACAGTGATAAGGACAGGGACCAGGAGAGGGACATTCACTTAGCTGATACCGTTCCTGTGCATCTCTACCCTGGACATCCCACTACTAAAGGTCTTCCTAAGGGTCCTGTTCCTGCACCACCACCACCACAGCCTGATACAAGACCCTTACAAACACACCCAGACACCAGTGAGGTTCCAGATTCATCCAACACGGTTCTGCCGCTCAGTGAGGAGTCAATACCTGTTAGTAGCGACAGCTCACAACAATCCATTTCACCAATACATCCACAAAGGTTCAGCACACCTCTGGAACAACAGACAGAGGACAGGGAAACATATACTAGACAATCACAACCAGTCTTTAGTGAAGCTCATACAACCACATCTGATGCAAGTTCTCTCAGCTCAGGAAACGTAAAGATTAACATTGATCTTGATGTTGGCAGCAGCAGTCTTATTGCCTCTGACAGCAGCCTTGAACAGTCTGAACAGCAGCAATCACAGTCTTGCATCAGCAGCACAGAGTATTGCAGTCTACCCTCACACTTACCAGAGAAGGTGTCACTCCAGGAGATTGAGGACAATTTAAGGAGGATTCAGGAACACAGGCAACGCAACCAACACTTTATTGATTCCCTAGCAAGGAACAGAGAAACACCAAGCCATCCTATATCCAATACATACTTGCAAAAGCTGAAGGAAGATGGCAAGGGTGAGAAACCCCTCACAAGGAAGGAGAAACATGAACTCCAGAAGAAACAGTTGATTCGATTATACATTCAGAAGTTACTTGATAGAGGGAACGAAGAAAGGGAGATTTCTGCTTCTACTGTGGAAGGTACTGGTCTCTCCCTCTCCTCTCTTGGTTCCTTCCTCGGCTACTTGGAAGGAGAGGGGCAAGGGAGCCAGCCTGCTACCTCATCTTCAGCTACCCCAAAGTCACTTTCATCTTACGAGGACATAGATGAGTTCCCTGTGAAGATGAAGCCGAGTGATTGGCACCTCCCTTCCCACACCTCATCCTCCACCTCTTCTGTCATCTCCACTTGCTCACCTCCTTCCTCCATTCATACAGACCCTCAATATACCACCACTGCTATCACTACCACTACCACAGGCCTCTCACACACCACTAACACACATCCCTACTACCACACCACCACCACCACCTCCACCACTACCACATCCCCCTCATTCACACCCTACCATCCTTTGTTATCCCATCATTCCAGTTCTTCCTCCACCACATACCCTCCCTACCACACCTCAAAACCCCACACACAGTCACATGCCTCCTCCACCTCCACCTCTACCTCCTCCTCTTCCACCACCTCCACCTCCACAAGCCTAAAACAGCAGCCAAGTGGTGTTGGTGATTCTGTCTTCAGCTCAATCAGTGGATCTTCGATTGCTGGGTACGTGGTTTTTTTTCTTATTTTATAGTGATTTGTTAATTAATTTTAGATATTTATTCAATTTAACTTTCTTTTTGCTGGATATTGCTTATAATGGGGAGGAACACTTTTTTATATTTATTTATTTTTTATTTCTTTTATGCTATCCTTCCACAAATCACAGTAGTACATTCTATAAGCCTCCCATCCTTCACAGGAGTCCCCAGGATATAAGCAGCAGCAGCAGCGGTGGTGATAAGGAGGGGAGGAACCAGAAGTACATTACACCTCCTCACAGCTACCTTACACCCCCTCGTGAGGATGAATCTTCCTTGGATGACTCAGAGATACCCACTGACATCCTTACCACCACCCAGCATGCAAATTCTTATGGGCGACTACAACGGCATGGTATCCAGAGGCAGAGATCCAGGCAGCTTATAGACACCACAACCACTAGTGAAGATACACCAAGAGGAACTACCACAAAGTTATTAGAGAGTTATAGAAAAAACCTGAGTTATTCCAGTTATTTAACAGAAACCATCCCGTCCGTTGCCACTCAAACTTCTATTACAAGTAGTGACAGTTCAAAGACAGTGAGTAAATTATTAAAAACAAATGATGGAAGTAACACTGAAGGTAGTAAGTCATCCATATCGCCAGTCACATACCCGGCCGTCAGTCAAACAGTCAGTCACAGCTCTGGGGAGTCGACAGTCTCAATGCCGGATATGGCTGAGGTATTGAGAAAGTTTGGCTTGGGTCAGGCTAAGAGTAAGTCCAAGTCCTCTTCAGACACACAGTAATTAAAAAGATGATGATGATGGTGAGGAGGATTGACAAGACTTATATTAGGTTGCAGATCGTCTAGTGAGACTGTGATGTGTTAGGAATGTATAGTTTGTTGTTGTGGGTGTGAAATATAAGATGATTTATCAATAATATACTGAGAGTGATGGCAGGTAAATGATAAGATGAAATGCATTGACAGTTCTAGATGAATGAATTTTGTTGAGGCTGTGATGTCGTTAGAATGTCCTAATTAGTTGATGATGTCCTGGACCAAGGCTGTGTTAGTGTCATAGGTGATAAGATGCATTGAGTGACAGCTTATGAAATTATTGTGACTGTTTATACTATACTTCTATTTATCTGTCTATAGTTTATAATGCCTCCTTTCCTCCAGAAACGTTCTCAAAGGGTATGGCCTCGGAAGAAGAGCCTCCACCTTTCCCTATCAACATATTCCCTCCTTGCTTGTTCAATCCTTCACCCTCTATCAGCATCTTTTTCATGCATGTACTCCTTCATCCTATCCCTCCAAGAGCCTCCACCTCTCCCTATCAACATACTCCCTCCTTGCTTGTTCGATCCTTCACCCTCTATCAGCAACTCTTTCATGCATGTACTCCTTCATCCTATCCTTCCTCCGGCCTCTCATTACTTTTTTTTCTTCTTAATCCTCTGTCTTCTTTCCTCACTGTGATTTGCATCCATTTAATCAGAGTTTTTCCATAATCTTTCCAGCTATACTTAAGAGACCTGTACCTCTATAATTGCCACATTCATTACTATATGTTACCTTTCCTCTTGTAGATTGGGATAATGATAACCTTTTTCTAGTCTGGTAAAATTAATTTTCCTTCTTCCCTCGCTAACAAACATAATTTTTTTTCTTTTTATACTTAAATATATATGCATGTAAGTTTATTACTGATACTCATTATTTTTGATAATATATTGTAGAGACAAGATGGTTTAGTATAAAAGATAATGCTTTTGTACTAAATTAAAGTGTTGCTTGGCATTGAATATAGGCTATACGTATTACCCAATTGATTTTTTAGATACTGGATATATTATTTTATGAATAAAGTTTATAAAATAACGTTTGATTTTATTTTATGTAAAGAAATATATCTTTCACATTTAATTTGTGATACACCATACATCACCCTCTCTCTGCCTCACCTGGCCATACCTGTACAAACTTCCCATCAGCATACACATGTATGCAAACTGTACTCAACAACAATGTATTCTGAGGAAGCCATCGTCTACTTCGGTCAGTCAGGTTGAGATAGGAGTTAGATTTGATGTTAGTGACCACCATGAAATTAGATTCAAGATTAATGCAAAAGAGGAGATAGAACAAAACTGCTATTTTTTTTTGTCACCCCTCTATTACCCCTGAAAAACTTATATTACCCCGAGTTTGGGAACCACTGCTCTAGATTCTAGCAGGTCCAAAATTAACATGATAATGATACTAAACAAAGGACTCATCAACAGCCATTGCGTGCATTTAAATTGTTTGTAGTTTCATCAGACGGGTAATGTTTGAAATAGTGATAGAAAAAACCACCATTCAGCAATATATCGTAAAATTTTCCTATTAATCTTAACCAATCAGAGCGAATCTCAACCCAATATATTTATTCACAACTATACATATTACAATCATATATATAATTATTTATCTATTTATTTATTCATTTATATATATTGATTATAAAACGTATAAAAGTACCGTTAATAAGAATAAGAGATCCAACTCCCTCTGGCGGCAGGAAGGAGAAGGTGACGTGAGGGGAGAGAGGAAGGAGGGAAGGCAGGACGTCATTTTAGAGTGTCTATTTACATATCTACCTACACTTACACAAAGGAAATGAAGGTGAGTACATACCTTCACTGTTATTATAGACTCATTGTGGTGCTTTTGAACAAGTATGGTGGTAGAGAACAGCCTGGAAATTGTGTATAGCATAAACAAGGAAAATGAAAGGTCTCCACGCGCTGATAATAATAATAAATAGTACACGTCTTATTTAATGGTTCACACACGTGGTTTAATGGTTACTATGGGGGATAGGTTGATTTAAATACCTAGAGATGATTTAATTAATGTTAAGGATACTTATAGGGATTTACGCGTGTGTGTATTGTATAAAATGAAAGGTATCAGCTGGGCAGTTATTTACAAGGTTATAATTGTTGTGACCTCAAAATTAAGGTTATTTGGTATGTTTTTTATAACTTATTATTTATTATAACACAGTTTGATATAATATTGTGTGGTAAAGATTCGTTTTTTTAACCACTTGCGGACAATTTTTTTTTTCCGATAGATTTTGATGTGGTTTGAATTTATCTGATGTTTGTTTGGGTATTATTGCAGCTTCAATCAATACACCACACGTAACTCTAAACTATCTCAGGGTCTAGATGACACTGTTAGGAGCATTTCTAATAAGATCGAGTTAAAATAGTGTCGGAGCGGTTAGGTTAGATTAGATTAAGTCCAAGGGGGACGCAGCCCCCTGATCAGGATAGATTTCTGGTTGTGTTTGAACAGTGTCCTAGCGGGGGTGGGGGGGTTAGGCTAGGTTAGAGTTAGGGATTTATTTATTTATTTATTTTTTTAGTATTGCTTAATTAATTATTTTTCTGAATTTGTTGTTGTGATTTCAGATTTCAGAGTATGGATAGGGATGACAGGTTTGGTTAGGTTAGAATAGTGTCAGTGGGGTGATCCATGGGGGGTGCAGTCCCCTTTATAGTATATGTTTCCGACGGTAATGTGAGGCTAGAAATGCTCCTAACAGTGTCATCTAAACCCTGAGACAGTTTCTAGTTACGTGTGGTGTATTGGTTGAAACTGCAATAATACCTATAAGATTTTTACATTTTATTATCCAAATCCAGAAAAAAATCTAAGGTTGAGAATCCTAACTTTTGGGTAATAAAATGTAAACATTTTATATAACCGAATCTAACCTAACTTAACCCAACCATAACATAACCGTAACCTAACCATAACTTAATCTAACTTAACCAACCTAACATAACATAATCTAACATAACTTCAAAGACGTTTTGCGAGGTAAGTAATGATTTCCCCCGCCTGAAATGTTCACAGATATGTTGAGTACACTATGTATAGTATATAGGGAAGGAGAGAAAAAAGAAAGGGGTGGAGTAGTGATTGTATAGTTTTACCATCATTATTTCCAGATAACAGAAAAATTTACACAACACATCCATTTAAACGATAATATCATAGATGCTAGAATATATTAGAAGAAAAAAAAAAGAATAGCATGTCTACTTATTATTTTGCAGGCGGGTGCGTGTGAGTTTGACGAGGATGGGGAGAAGGGAGGTGCAGGGAACAAGAAGCCCAACGGCCTACCAATCTGGGGCAATGAGAAGACCATGAACCTCAACCCTCTCATCCTTACCAACATACAGTCATCACAATACTTCAAAGGTGAGACAGTATGCAGTATGTATTCTATTTTTCCCGCCAAAAAAGATGCACCCATGATTTGACAAAGAATATTTAGGAAAAAAGTATAAAAATAACTCAATTTTTTTTTACTGTTCTCTACTACTGTTTGTTTTTCCTTTTTGCTCCTCCTCCTCCTCCTCCTCCTCCTCCTCCTCCTCCTCCTCCTCCTCCTCCTCCTCCTCCTCCTCCTCCTCCTCCTCCTCCTCCTCCTCCTCCTTAACCCGTGTTCCTTGTGTCTTCCCGTAGTGAACTTGTACCAGCTGAAGACTTACCACGAGGTCATTGATGAGATTTACTACAACGTGACCCACTTAGAGCCGTGGGAAAAGGGCAGCCGAAAAACATCAGGTCAAACTGGCATGTGTGGGGGGGTGAGTTGACTTATTTATTTATTTTATTTATTTTATTTATTTTTTTTTATTTTTTTTTTTTTTTGTGTGGGTGGGTGGGTGGGGTGGGCTAAGGATAAGTGAGGGTAGTGTATATGTTTTTGTGTATGTGTGCCTACATTTAGGAGGATAACAGCCTAGTATATGGATATAGATTATTATTACTATTATCAGTATATTTTTTTTTATAGTAATTTGTATATGTATATTTTTTATTTATTTATTTATTTATTTTATTTATATATATATTTATATATATATTTATATATATATATATATATATATATATATATATATATATATATATATATATATATATATATATATATATTGAAAGGGTATTGGCTCAGGGAAAACAAAAATACGTTTTAAAAAATCCTGCTTGTTGCCAGACTCTGTAAAGAAGACAGTAGGAGATTGAGTTGAAGAGAGTGTAAAAGTGTAAGGTGTAGTAATGTTATGTAGGTAGTAGAAGTTGTCTTTAGAGGGCAGGCTGCAGCTGCTCTCTTGTGTAAATGAAACACTAAGAGAACTGGGAAGAGAGGACACGGGGAATCACTCAGTCTGCAGCACTGCCTACATCCCCGTAAGTATAGTATGTTCCTCTTATATGCACCTATTTGGATGACACACAAGCTTGTGTACAGTGAATGCATGTTCTTATGGGGAAAATTACATATGGGTGGCACCTCTCTGATTTTGACATTTATTTTACCATCATCATTATCATCCATCAGATGTAATTTTAGACAAGTTACACAATATCCAGTTAGTAACACAGTGTTCCTTCAGGTGCGAGGTGTAGGTGCAGGAGGCATCGTGTCCACAGCCTTCTGTATCCTGTATAAACTCTACACACTCCGCCTCACAAGAAAGCAGGTGGTGGGACTACTCAACCACACAGACTCACCCTACATCCGCGGCCTTGGATTCATGTACATCAGGTAAGACTAATTTCACATGTAGTTGGTTTATCATGCTGTCATATTATAATACAGGATGCTCTCCTTAAGAATTCATGTTTTGCTCTTGGAGGTGAGATACAGTAAGCCATTATTCAAGATTGGGTCCAAGTACAGGTAGCTGTACTTAAGTACAAGTACAAGTACAGTCACTTTGCTATGTACTTAAGTCCAAGTACAACTACAGTCACTGCTGTGTACTTAAGTCCAAGTACTTGTCATTGTACTTAAGTCCAAGTACAAATACAGTCACTTTGCTATGTACTTGTGTCCAGGTACATGTCATTGTACTTAAGCCCAAGTACATGTCATTGTACTTAAGCTCAAGTACATGTCATTGTACTTAAGTCCAAGTACATGTCATTGTACTTAAGTCCAAGTACAAGTACAGTCACTTTGCTATGTACTTGAGTCCAGGTACATGTCATTGTACTTAAGTCCAAGTATATGTCATTGTACTTAAGCTCAAGTACATGTCATTGTACTTAAGTCCAAGTCCAAGTACAGTCACTTTGCTATGTACTTAAGTCCAAGTACATGTCATTGTACTTAAGTCCAAGTACAAGTACAGTCACTTTGCTATGTACTTGAGTCCAAGTACATGTCATTGTACTTAAGTCCAAGTACATGTCGTTGTACTTAAGTCCAAGTACATGTCATTGTACTTAAGTCCAAGTACATGTCATTGTACTTAAGTTCAAGTACATGTCATTGTACTTAAGTTCAAGCACATATCATTGTACTTAAGTCCAAGTACATGTCATTGTACTTAAGTTCAAGCACATGTCATTGTACTTAAGTTCAAGCACATGTCATTGTACTTAAGTCCAAGTACATGTCATTGTACTTAAGTATAAATACCTTGTGATAGACAAAATTCTTGTCACAGATTCATAAAGCAGGAAAGTTAGTAGTTTTCAAATATACACATTAATGATACACTGTTAAAAAGTGGGATTCGATATAAGAAATAAATGCGTACTGGCCCTGTCTAGACTGTGTCTTCTGTAGCATGTTACCAATTGAGAAAATACTACATAATTATGCTCCTTTATCCTATATTACACTACAATATCATAACACTCAATGTATATGTATTTACCCAATATTATCATCACAAAGTTTGCTAGAATCTATATACAGTATACTATAACTTTTGATTAAATACAATGTACTTGGTATTTTTCAAGTACTTTGGGTCTAAAAGTACAAGTACATGGAGATCTGTAATTAAGTCCAAGTTCATGTACAAGTACATGTACTTGGATCCAATCCTATCATTATTATTATTATCAGATTATTGATAATTTATATATCATTAATATTATTATCAGATTATTGATTATTTATATATGGATTTGGTTATCCTTGGATTGAAATTAAATCCCTTTCTCTTGTTACAGTGAAGTAGTTGTGTTGATTTCCATAATACCTAAAAAGGAAGATAAATAAAATCCCTTTCCCTTGTAATGAAGTTGTTGATGTATAAATGTGTGTGTACTTCCAGGTTCACCCAGCCACCAGCAGACCTTTGGGACTGGCTCGAAGGATACCTGGATGATGAGGAGGTAAGTGTCGTCACCATCACCAGTCCCCAAGTCCCAAACCCTTCCTTCCTCTCCCTCTTCCCCTCTTATGCACCTCTCCTCTTCTCTTCCTTCTTTGCTCTGAAGTTAGTTTAAAGTTTCAACACTATGTAGTTTGTGAAGCCAAGTATGTACAAGTTGTTTGCTCTTAATTATAGAAGTGTGATGAAATGATGCAGCGATTTTGTCTGACTGTGATGGAGTTAGTGAGTGAGTAGGTAAAGGCAGCTGGTCTTCCCTCTGGTCTTAAACACCTACTGTGATTGCGTATTCCTGATGGCAAGCTTCTCTTCTCTCTCCTTTCATTCTTATATCCCTCTGCTCCTCATCCTCCTCATCCTCATCCTCATCCTCCTCCCTACTGGTGATGGTTCGGCAGTGGAGCAACATCCACACACATTATGGTGAGTAAATATCAATCTCTGTTTTGTGTTGATCATTATTATTATTATGCATGTTGGGAGGGTTTTCCTTTAGGTGTCAGTGATCTTTTAGGTTTATTATGTAGGTTGTAATGTAATTAATTAATTAACTGACCCATTCAGTTTTGTTTGAATTCATTGTAGTGTATTTATGTATAGTTCATTTATTTATAGTGTTTATATGAAAGAATTATTTCACTTCATAGCGTTAGTTAGCATTCATGAGTTTTTACCAATAAAGAAAGAATTCATAAAGAATGATTTTAGTTTCTGAATACAATAGTAGAGAGAAAGAGTGTGTGTGTGGCGTGCGTGTGTGCGTGCATCCAGGAGTTAGAACTTGGCACAGTGCACACCCTCTGTAATGATGGTGTGTGTGCTACAGACTGATGGTAGTAATTACTCTGAGAACTTAATCACTTTACAAAATATAGCAAACAAAGTTGTATCAATTAACCCAAAAAATGGAGATATATGGCACAGTCAGTATTGAGATTGGTGATTAGCAGGCAGGCAGGAAGGCAGATAACCTTTTGATAGAGGGATTAACGGTGCTGTTCTCCCCAGGCCAAGTGGTGAGTGGCTGCCCCCTGAACGTTGAGAGGCCAGGTGACCTCTGGGTTTGACCACTACAGGTTTCTACCCGAGCCTTCATCATGTTAGCTGTATAGAGGTGTCGGCACTTGCAGGGAGGCTCGTGGCACCAAATTTCTTCCCTGCCTAGTAATTCCATGCTTCCAATACCACCAAATTTAGAGTGTCATTCCTGGCTTAGTGTTGAATCGTGTGTGTTGGTGTTGAAGGGTGTTGAGCCTTCCCTGCTGGTGTGGCACGTTTGGTTTGGTGGTGAACCGGCGCGGTGAGCTATCAGAAAACCCTCCCACAGCTAGTTAGCCAGCCAGTCAGCCAACTAGTCTGTCCCCTCTCAAGGAAGCTATGCCGGCAGTCAGTCAGTCAGTCAGCTGGAGAAGGAACCTGTTTCCTTATACTTGTGATTCCTTGAGAGTTGACAATGTTTTCTGAAATTGACTTCTGCCTAAGAGAGTTTCGAGTCATTATTTAATGGTCACAATTGTTTACTCAGATGTGCTGGCATTGTTAGTACCTTTGTAGCATATACAATGTTGATTCATCATTTACCAGAGAGATGAAAAGCATAGATAGTTGTCACTGAAATAATATTATGTTATGTGATTACCAGATAGATTTTGGACTAGAGAGAAAGAACAGATATCTTCCTACACACATACACCCAAACACACACACGCACACACACAGGGTCCTTAATACCACACCCCAAACTAGTAACCTATCTTATCCATTATCTCACCCCTTCCTTCCTTTATCCTTCACAGGAAATAGATGTGCGTGCAGGAGGGGGTCAGACCACCACCATTGGCCACACAGTCCGCCACATGCTATCAAAACTGGAATGGTACTCAACACTCTTCCCCCGCATCCCCGTCCCCATTCAGAAGGAATTAGAGAAGAAGCTGGCCGAGCATGCAGCTGCCAAGGCCCTCACTAATCCCACTGTTGCTCCAGCTGCAGCCAAGAAGGAATGGTACGGTGGGCGACCCGAGGCAGAAGCACAACCTAAGGAGCATGGCCGGCCAAGACCGTGAGTAGACAGGGATTTTAACTTACAGATGTGTACATCTATCTATATTTCTATCTTACATCACAAATATTCCTCTACTCACCTCCCTTTAAACATACCATACTATATCCACACATACATACATATCCAGAAACCCAATCTTTGTATCTTTTAATATATCTCTTAGAATTATCACAGCACTCACCATCCTCAGGTCCAGCCCCGAGCACAGCTGTAGGGACAATGAACGGGTCCGAGACGTGGACCGAGAGAGGGAGCGAGGGAGGGAGAGGGAAGGTGTGCGCTCCCAGGAACAAGAGAGAGATTACCAGCCAGACCGCTCAAGGGAGAGGAATGGAGACCACGACCGTACCCGAAACAGACACCGGGATAGAGAACGTGACCGAGCGGGACCCACCGAGCGTGACAGAGATAGAGACAGGAACCGTGATAAAGAGAGGGAGAAGGAGAGAGAGAAAGACCGTGACCGCCACAGACATAGAGAAGGAGATCATAGGTGAGTTTGTACAAAATTGTAGATGTAATTAAATCAGTTATTAAATGAGCGATACATGTTAACTTAATGACCTGAATAATATTATGCTCCCTCCCCTCCCCCTCCCCCCCCCCCTCCCCCCCCAAACAGTCATGACAAGAAGCACCGGAAGAGGGATCGCTACAGCTGCCCAGACGACAGAGGAGACTTTGCTGAAATGCTGGAGAGGGAAAAACACCGCATCAAGAAGGAACGCAAGAAAGATGGCAGGTGGGAAGCCTCATTCACTTTTCTCTCTCTCTCTCTCTCTCTCTCTCTCTCTCTCTCTCTCTCTCTCTCTCTCTCTCTCTCTCTCTCTCTCTCTCTCTCTCTCTCTCTCTCTCTCTCTCTCTCTCTCTCTCTCTCTCTCTCTCTCTCTCTCTCTCTCTCTCTCTCTCTCTCTCTCTCTCTCTCTCTCTCTCTCTCTCTCTCTATCAATCTATCTCTTTCTCTCTCTTTCTACCATATAGTTCTGCTAGGGTTAACGAGAGAGCCTGACCTCTCTCACCAAGTTAAGTTGTGTTAAGTTATGTGTGTGAAAGCTTTAGGAAATATTTATCTTTACATATGTAGAGAAGCAGTTAAAACAGTTTCCTTCAGTTGACTTTCTTTTGGTCTAAATGCTTTACTTTTTTCTACTGTTTCAGTCGAGAGCGATCCTCCAGGAAGAGTAAATCGCCTGACAAGGACCGTCGCCGCCACCACTGAGGTCACACACCCCCTTTGCACCTCTCAATGTAACTGGTTCTTTATTTCATTATGACGGGGTGTTAACTAGGAACTCAGACTCAGGCAACCAACCTTGAACAGTGTAGAGTGTGGGATTGGAGTACAATTCTAAGACGAGTAACTGTGAGTGAGTGAGTGAGTGAACTTTATGAACTTTGTACCATGACCAGGAAAGGCACAAGCAGAATGACTGTCCTGTATTTTCTTGCAAGTTGCCTCCTAGTGAGTATAACTTAAGGAGTGAAGATTGAGTTCAAATTAGGAAGGTTGTTCAGGTTCACCACCAATGCATTCCCAAGACAGCCTGATGTAATGGTATCATATGGTGTCTTGGAGAATTAAAGTGATGTTCCAGCATGAGTTTTGATGTGTATAAAGTGGTGTGCATGTGCAGTGTGCTGGTGCTGTTCTATGTTAGGACAGTGGTAATAGTGATGAAGAATCCATCGTTCGTCACAGTAAGTCTCTGTAGCCAAGCAAAGTATCAATACTAGGATGGAACAGTAATTCATGGACCCTTTAGATATCATATGCATTTAGAGGGTGAAAATAGATATGGGAATATGATATTAAGGTAGGTAGTAGTGATACATATATATATATATATTTTTAGTGCCTCTGATGGTAATTGGAAAAAAATAAAGATTGATCATTATTTTGATTGTTGAATTCTGTCTGTTGACTCAAGATGACTCCAGTAATGGTACAAAAACAAAGCATATGCCAACATCATATTTGTATGATAATTGAGATTGGATTTTATTAAAAAGTGTTTCTATTTGTTGCAGTTTCTGTTCACACCGAGGTTTTTTTTTCACAAATCGTTGGCGCCAATAGGCTTTTATGGAGGTTAAGATGGCCTGCCTCTTGCCGTAGGATTAGATTTTTTTTTATAGTGACGCCTTGGAGTATTAATAGGTTGTATATATATTTAATTTTCTTGTAAAAATTTGCTTGTTTACTCCTCATGGTGTGGAGTAGATTATTTCTGTGTTCTATTAAGGGAAACCTCTTATCCATATGAACACTTACATTGGGCAATCATTACCACCCTTATGCTCTAGCTGGGGACTGTAAAGTATACCGTAAATACATAGAAAATACATTGTATCGCATTAGTATAAAGAATAATGATCTTTGACAAGTTAAACCAAAAATGCATACTTCAAAATCATGAAAACGAGGTGTGTGTGTGTGTATGTATATGAGAGAAATAGATACTCCTATTATATATTAAAATAAATAAAGTTTAGTCTTGTCTGTATATTCCATCAACTAACGGGCCACGCACGCACACTACATTTGCATACGCAGTAATTGTTTTTAAGTATTCCTCATAGTAACCTATTATCATTGAAACTTTGTAATCATTCACAACATTGCATCACTTTGAAGTCAGATAAAAAAGGAAAGTGTTGCCAAAAGTATAAATTAGGTTATGGAATGGAAGTTGCCAATCATGCCTTTTACTATCGTGTTTGTTAGTTGCTACATAGTCTGTTATTACGCACTAATTCAGGCTACTGGCTGCCATAACAACATTAACAATAACTATCATTACAACTAACACCATCATTACCCTAATAAGCCTCCTATCACAATTGTTTTAATCACCATCTCTCACCATAATAATTTCCACAACCTAGAAAAAAATAGCTACCCTACAACTTTCTTTCACTATCACCAACCTCATTAGCGATAAAATACGTACTACAATTTATACCAGTCACTACCATCATTATTGGTATTTTAATTAGGGATATAAGAGTTATTATACTATATTACTGTACTCATTAGCTAGTCGAGGTGGCATATGCCTTTTGTAACACGTTGCCATTTAATTTTTTCTTGTATTGAATGTACTTAAGTTGGGTAATTTTTTATCTTATTCCACAGTTTTGTAAGTAATTTATGTGATATTTTAATAATTGTTCTGCATATGGGAATAATGGCAATAGTGATGTATTATAGATGCGATATTATCTGTACAGTGGCAACGTAATAATGGTATTTCTAGCCTATAATTCGATCTAGTTCAGGGTTAATTTTTTTTTTTCTTTATATATATTTCTAAACATCTTGTAACTATGATGTATATTTGTAGTATTATGCTTTAACCACTAAGACAGCTATACGCCCACCAGGAGGCAGCTGTCAGTGACGTGGCCGAGGAACGCATGCGTGGACGTGGCACTTCTCCCTTGTATACTTTTACCTCCACCCGGCTTCCTTACCCTCTGACTACACAACTACGCCCGGTAAGCACAACAAGAAAGCACATACAACAAATTATTGGTGTTGTAATGGTAGTAGGAGGGTTAGGAAGGATGTAATTGAAGTATATTTAATGGTAGTGATTTGACGGGAGTATGTGTCTGCCGTCTGCTGCTGCTGCTGCATCTTGACCTTATTCTGGCACTATTTACCTTAGGTTTGTGTACTATTATGTATTTCCTAGGCTTGATTTCTTTGTTTTTCTCTCATATTGCACACGTAGCCCATGGCTTTATGTTTATTTATTTGCTTGTGTTTTTATTTTACGTGACCCAAACAAACTTGAGAGAAATGTTTTGATGTGATTGTGAAGAATCAGGATTGAACAGCAGGTCCGCTTTTTGCCCTATAATACCTAATTTTATAAAGCTTCCGCTAATCCCAGGTGACAGTGCAGTGTTTAAGTGTTATATAATAACTAGCTTTCTCCATTTTTTTGTTAATCTGTTTTCAAGGTAGGTCAGTTCCTACCCACCCACCGCCCCTCCTACCCCTCCCCCGCCCAGCATCCTACCCCAGCATCCTTCCCTTATCTCCCCCACATAGGTCAAAGGTGTAGAAGTATTCCAAAGTATTGTTTTGTTACTACATATGTTTGTTTGGTATCTCACAATCATAACATCCATATTGTTGATTCTATATCTTAACTGGTACTATTATTTCGTCGGTTACTCATAGGACTCGAGACACGTTCAGGTTAGGTTTGCTACCAGGTAGAATGTAGCAACCTAGATCTACTAACATCAACCTAACTTAACCCAACCTAACCCAGATATATTAACACTAACCTAACCTAACCTATCCTATCTTATCTCTACTAACACCAATCTCTTACCATCACCTTTACTATACTGTCTATCTTTTAGATTAATATAGGGCCATATGACCTCTGGTGTCTGGCACTTGCTTGTGCCTTTTTGCATTAACTAACTAACTAACACTAACCCCACAAAGAAGACAATAGTTTGTATCCAACGAGTAAAGATTGTACATCATTGCAGATGAAACAAAATATTGGTAAATGTGCATAACTACTACACAGAACCAATTTATATATATATTATTGGTATTATTTTTAGTTCACAATAATAGTTGATAGTTCATATAGATTTTGAATTATTTTGATTAATTTTCATCGCAAATCCATACATTGTAGAATATCATCACCCTCAACAAGCCTGGAAACCTGTTGGAATGCAGGAAGGGAATGCAGGAATGACTGTGTGGTTGGGTTGGGTTGTGCAAGTTTACTACTGTAGTTTGGTGGTGCGATGATTAACAAGTGCCTGTAGAAGTGTTGTTCCGTACACAATCACCCTCTTGCACTGTGGAAGGGGGAAGGGTTGTTTAATAATAATAATATTCCTTACCAAACGAGTGCACTGTAAGGTGAGACAAATAAATGTGTAGTGGTGAGAGAAAATCATATCCAATTTTCTTTTATTTATTATTTTTTTTATGCTATTGGAGAACCTTTCTGTTATTCTATATTTTTCTCGTTCACCTCGGAACGAAACCACATCATCAAAATACCTAATTCCCTTATGGCAGAACACTCAAAGGAAGAAAGAAGGTAGTTCTAAGCATCAGTTTCTGTCATTATATTGAGATTTGAGAGGCAGAATCCATCTTTATCACTATGGCAAACTTGGTGGTGATAGTATGTAAAGTCCTGTAAATTGTACATCCTTTCTTTGGACTGACACTAAATTTCACTACAAAATATATAACAGATGGACAATGAATGTGTAGTAAGCATGAGGAGCCTAGGTGATAATTGTACTCCAGGTGTGGTGAGTGGGTGTGCAAAAGTGCAGTTGTGTAATGTGGAAGACTTTAGTATCAAGATGGAGTAGGTTAATGTTAGGTTAGGTTAAGCAGTGTAATGAAAAATTGTTACCTGTGGGAGTGTATTTGTGAAGGGAGTGGGGAGGGGTGTAGTAGCTCAAATTAAGTAGGGTTTCTTTGCAAGGGAAGGGTAGACTGTAGACTTTATGGTGGTGAAACTTGAGTCATTAAACATTGCATAAAGAGATGGTTTGAATAGAGTAACAAGAAGTGGTGAGTTGAGAATCAGAACTCGGATTTAGTATACGAGTGAAGTGATGAAAACAGATATTTAGGCCTGGGCATGTGAGAAAATGGTAGTAACTGGTTGAAGAGTGGTAGACAGTGAAGTTATAGGTAGTGTGGCAGTAAGTACACATGAGGTGAACAAACATAGAAAGTAAGGAACCTGACAGCTTGGTATAGTGGCATGAGGTAGGAAAGCAGACTGATGTAGACAGAGGACTTTTATTCAATTATTAAGTTAAGTATCTGTCTTCTGATACAGTTCCATCAGTTTTCCGGCATGAATTTTAGAGCGCAGTTTCAAATTTTCTGGGTTGGCGCATCACTGTTTTCTGGAGGCACTGTTTATGTTTGTTTTGGTGGCGCTGAACCCAGAATCAATTGTTTGCTCATGTCAGATTATTGATGGTCAACCTGTAGTAAAAAGACACTATTTTGTATTTTTTAGTCTTTTCTTTGAATGATTGAAGCTTACTTATTGTTCTTTGTTCCAGGCCGGGTGAGGGAGCAATGTTGCCAGCTCAGGGTCCCCGCCCCGTGGCTCCACCACACATGCAAGGTATGTACCAACACCACTAAGGTTAAACAAAAACATTACACTGCATGGAAGGTAATCATGTTGTCTCCTGTTGCCTTAGTAGAATATTGGTGTTCTTAATATGTAATATTTGTAGCATAATGAATCCTATTATAGTATGTGTGTAGAGTGTGAACTGATTATTGTTTGTTGTTGCAGGTGGAATGAAGCCTGGCATGGCCCCCATCAGACCCCCTGGCCCTGGACCAACTCCCGGCATGGGTGGGCTGGGCCACCAGATGGGAGGCATGAACCTGGGCCCAACACCAACACCACCACACAGTCAGGTACAATATCACCATAACTACATCTCAGCAAACTGAAATATATTTGTTTTCCAGTGACTATGCTTTGCTACTAACAGAATTCCTATTTCTTAAGTGAATCTTTTTTGTACAAATAATGTAGTAATTTACTCTATTGTTTACAGATGAAACCATCTCAAGGGGTTGCAAATGGTTACCCTTATAGTGACCTTCATAATGGCCCACCACCTGGTGCACCTCATGGCCGACCTCCTGGCCCACCTTCTGGTCTACCACCTGGCCCACCATATGGTCCACCATCTGGCCCACCTGGTCATCCACCTGGCCCTCCCTCACGGCCTCAATCTGGGCCCTCCATGAGGCCTCCTGGTCCACCTAGCCAGCTGGGGCCAGGCTCTCAGCCTTCACCTTCCTCTACACCTGGTGCTGCCCGTCCCAGCCCACCAGCATCAGCAGTGCCATCACAACCACCACAAGGACAACCTGGCCTCCCTCCATTCATGGCAGGGGGACCTCCAACACAACCTGGTCCTCAGGGACCTCCAGGCCACCCTGGTCATCCCTCACCCATGACAGGACCACCAGGACACCCTGGCCTTCCTCCACCTTCCATGGGAAGACCCCCAAGTCAGTCTGGTCCCCCAGGACCACCAAGCCAGCCTGAATTCATCCCTTCATCCATGGCAGGACCACCTGGCCAGCCTGTTGTTCTTCCCTCATCAATGGCAGGACCTCCAGGTCAGCCTGGCCTTCCCCCATCCTCCGTGGCAGGACAGCATGGCCAGCCAGGCTTCCCTTCCACCACCATGGCTGGACCACCTGGCCAACCTGGCCTCCCCACCTCCATGGCAGGACCACCTAGCCATCCCGGCTTCCCTTCCTCTTCTATGGCAGGATTTCCAGGCCAGTCCACCCATCCACCACCTCCCATGGCAGCACCTCCAGGCCAGCCAGACTCTGCAGGTTATCCTCACCTTCCACCCTCAGCAGGACACTCACAACCACCAAGACCTGCAATGCCACAGGGGCATGGCATGCAACCAGGGCCAGGAATGCAACCAGGTCAAGGAATGCCACAGGGGCAAGGAATGCCACCAGGACCAGGCATGCCACCAAGACCTGGAATGCCACAGGGGCATGGCATGCCACCAGGACCAGGAATGCCACCAAGACCAGGCACGGCGCCAGGTCAAGGAATGCCATCAGGGTCAGGCATGGCGCCAGGTCAAGGAATGCCACAGGGGCCAGGCATGGCGCCAGGTCAAGGAATGCCACAGGGGCCAGGCATGGCGCCAGGTCAAGGAATGCCACAGGGGCCAGGCATGGCGCCAGGTCAAGGAATGCCACCAAGACCAGGCATGGCACCAGGTCAAGGAATGCCACCAAGACCAGGAATGCCACCAGGGCCAGGCATGATGCCAGGTCAAGGAATGCCACCAGGGCCAGGTATGCCACCAGGTCAAGGAATGCCACCTAGGCCAGGCATGATGCCACCTGACCAAGGAGTGCCACCACAATCTGGAATGCCCCCAAGGCCTGGCATGATGCCACCAGGGCCCAATTCCCCCCAGGTCAACAAGCCTGGTATGCCCCCGGGTCAAGGTGGTGCCCCCGTCAATGGGATGGGTGGCAGCATGCAGAACAGGTACCCAGGTGGTGGTGGTGGTGGTGGTGGTGGTGGTGGTGGTGGTGGGGTGAGTGGACCTGCATACTCTCAGGGGCAGAGTCGCCGCCTCAACCCTGATGACATGCCCAGCCCCCTGCAGGTGATGGAGGAGGACAGGCAGTGTCGGAGTGGTGAGTTCATCACCAACATGAAGGGACAAGTGCCGCCCCTGGTCACCACAGAGTTCACCGTGAGGGATGGTGGTAATGCCTCCCCCCACCACCTGCGCTCCACCATGTACAGCATACCACACACGCCCGAGATGATGAAGCAGACACACGTGCCCTTTGGCCTGGTGATCAGTCCCATGGCCGAGGGTCCAACACCTGACAGTCCCCTGTACGTGGGCACCAGCCTGGAGAATGGACCTGTCAGGTGCAACCGATGCAAGGCTTACATGAGTCCACTCATGCAGTTCATGGATGGCGGAAGAAAGTAAGTGTGTCAGGAGTTTGTGTGCTGAAGCGTTTTGAGTTTGTGTGCTGAAGCATTTTGAGTTTGTGTGCTGAAGCAGTGGGTCAAATGGGGTGAATAAATTAATACATTACCCATGTATATATTATAGTAGGTGTGTATTCCATTTTGTATTTATATTACATGCCATTTAGTTGTGACAATCCAGCTTTGTACTGTCAATTATGAAGACTGAACTCCACAAACAATGAGAAAAATTCATATTGAAATTAATTTATTTAGCCCTAATGTAATGGCTATGTATTGTCTGGCAGATACCAGTGCAAGTTGTGCCGAGGTGTGGTGGAGGTGCCTAAGGAATACTTCTGTCACATGGATGGCCAGGGGTCGAGGGCAGACAAGTTCCAACGGCCTGAGCTGTGCTGTGGCTCATACGAGTTCATTGCCACTTCAGAGTACTGTCGGGTAAGTCATAACCAAAGTACTCTTGTATGTCATGTCCAGTCAATTTTTGTTATATACCTTTTAAAAACCTGTGGATGGTGCACGAAACAGATTGATCTATACATACACATCCCTTTCTGAAACCACGTATCATCTCACAGTATTGTTTTGAAAAGATTGGAACTGATTGCTTGTTTATTTTCCAGGACAAGTTGTTACCCAAGGAGCCAGCGTTTATCTTTGTAATAGAGATGAGTCAGTTAATGATGCAGCGTGGTGTGATTCCTCTCCTGTGTCAAAACATGAAGGACATCCTAGAACAGCTGCCCCGAGACACAACCAATGGCACCCCAGCACCACACTCCTCAATGAGAGTTGGCTTCATAACCTATCAATCTGACGTCCACTTCTACAAGATGGATGGACAGGCACCGGAAATGTGTGTTGTGTGTGACCGTGAGGACATGTTTGTGCCAGTTCCCAGTGGGGTGCTGTGTGACCCCCGCGAGGCTGCACAGAATATTGAAAAGTTGATGGAGAGCATCCCAGAAAACTTCAAGAGCACCCGAGAGACTTCTGGGGCCTTGGCATGTGCTGTAAGGGCAGGTATGGAGGCTCTCAAGGCATCAGGGCGGGTGGGGAAGCTGTTTCTGTTCCACTCCTCCTTGCCCATGGGTGGGAGTGGAGGTCTTAAGATGAGGGAGGACAGGAAGGTGCTGGCAACTGATAAGGAGAAGGCTATATTGACCCCTCAGAGCGCCTTCTACAACAACCTGGGGCAGGACCTGGTGGCAGCTGGCTGTTCTGTTGACATGTATCTGTTCAATGACACCTATGTTGACCTGGCTACCATTGGACAGGTACCAAGACTCACAGGTGGTCAGTGCTACAAATACGCTTACTTCCAGTCCAACAAAGATGGGCCAAGGCTCCTGCAGGACCTCAAGCTCAATGTTGGGCGGGAGATTGCATTTGATGCCGTCATGAGGGTGCGCACCTCCCAGGGTGTGAGACCGGTGGAGTTCTTTGGCCACTTGTTCATGTCTAACACAACAGACGTTGAGCTGGCCAGCATTGATTCCAGCAAGGCCATTGCTATTGAGGTGAAGCATGATGACAAGCTCACTGAGGAGGATGGAGTGTACATTCAGGCGGCCTTGTTGTACACTTCCTGTGGTGGTCAGAGGCGGCTACGCATCCTCAACATGGCCCTCACCATATGTAATCAGATGGCAGACCTATTCAAGAACTGTGAACTTGACACTCTTATGAACTTCTTCGGCAAACAGTCTGTTGTAAGACTGTTGGAGAACAATGCCAAACAGGTGAGTCCAACCTTACATACACACTCACTCAACTCACCTGCAAGGACTGACATCCACCTTTATTCATATGTAAACACTTCCCTTGACTTACCTTGGTGGTGTATATAATTGTTATTTTCAGTATTTTCACCTGTTCTATTCCCTGCAAATATTGGTGTTACTTTTCACAATGGAAGATGGACTTTTATGCATGTGGTAAATTCCAGGTTTTATCAAAAAGTTTAGATTGTCACTAGTACATGATTAAACCTTGACTTCCATGGTGTATGTATAACAAGCTTCACCCAACAGGTCAAGGAAAACTTAGTGGCCCGGACAGCCAACATCCTGGCGTGTTACCGCAAGAACTGTGCCTCACCTTCATCTGCTGGTCAACTCATCCTGCCTGAAGCCATGAAGCTGCTACCTCTATACATCAACTGTTTAAGTAAGAGTGATGCCATCAGTGGGGGTCAAGACCTAACGTGTGACGAGCGTTCATGGCAGATGTACTTCCTGTGTACTGCAACCGTGGAAGCCTCAGTGGTGTACTTTTACCCCAGATTACTTCCACTTTCTGATGTCGATCCACAGGTGAGTGAACACAAAGGGATATGAAATAACAACACAGGCTTCTAAGATGTAAAGAAATTTTTTTTTTCCATACAGAATGCTTTATACTAAAAATAGTGAGAGCTGATAACATCCATAAATGAAGTTAAATTTGATGATAATAGATATGAAGACAGGACAACAGCACCACTACCACTTCTTCCCTTGTACCCCCAGAGTAAAGGGTTGCCTGCTGCCCTGCGTACATCCTATGATAAGCTGCATTCTGAAGGAGTCTTCCTGTTGGAGAATGGACTACAGATGTTTGTGTGGGTTGGATCTAACACTCCTTCCTCGTGGCTGGTGGATGTGTTTGGTGTGGCTGCACCTCACCAGCTGGACCCAGTGATGGCTGAGCTGCCTGACCTTGACAACCCAACCTCCCGGCACGTCAGGGAGATAGTGAGCAATGTGCGCGCCCAAAGGAGGAGACACGTGAGGGTAGGTGTTGTGGGGCATCTCATCATGTGTGTTCAACTACAGATCATTTTTGTATAGACATCTTGACAGTTGTGGGTTGTGGAGAAAGAAACACAATGTATACTGAGGTTTTATTCCTGACCGGTTTCGCTAACAGCTTCTTCAGAGGAAGAAGCTGTTAGCGAAACTGGTCAGGAATAAAACCTCAGTATACATTGTGTTTCATTCTCCACAACCCACAACTGATCATTTTGTTGAGTTGTCTGTGAATTTACTGTATTGCATTTCTTCCTTGTTTTTGTAAGCTTCTTTTATTCTTATAATTACTATAGTGATATTATCTTGTCTAACTTCCATTTTCATGAAAAATTAATCACATTTCCAGCCGTATGATGCATTTGGACATCATCATAAGCCCTTTCCACATTACAGAGGAAACAAAAAATAATTCAGTCGTTCTGCAAAAATATCTTAAAGTGCAGCTTGGATTTTTGTCACATCCACATGTTTTTTTCCGTAACCGTGCGTACACAGTCATAGGACAAACACTGTTACCATAGACTGTCTAACAGAATGACTTTATAAACGTAGAATCGAGTTTATGACTTCATCCTGTTATGCAGTATGATATGGTAACACTGTTTGTCCTAAGATGTGGATACATCTTTATGGGGAAAAAGCATGTTGAAGTGAGAACTGTGAACATGACAAAAATCCAATCTACTTCCCACTCCAATTTATGCTCCCCTCCCTTCTATAAATACTGAAAGCCACTTGGAGCTGTTCTCATACCTTTGTCCCTCTTGTTGGCCAGATGTTCGTGGTTCCCCAACAAGGCAAGCACGAGATGGTGATGAGGAACTACCTGGTGGAAGACAAGGGATTGTACGGCACTCCAAGTTATGTTGACTTCCTATGCCACGTCCACAAGGAGATTCGTGCACTGTTATCTTGAGATACAGGGCAGCACTATCCATGCGTCACCTCTACCACTACCATCACTACCACTAGCGCCTCCTCCTCCTCCTGTGCTGTAGGACCATCTATTGTTCCCACCTCTTCCATATACCCTCACTTTTCTACTGCTTCTAAAAACTCATCTACCATGCCATGTGCTTTCTCCTCCTCCTCTTTATCCTCTCCCAGTAACTGTAGTCCCACAGTAGCTGCCAGAACAACCTCTCGCCGCACACGTCAACTCCCCTACCAGCTTTTTGCGGAAGCACCCTGCACCCAAAATACTCAGCAAGAATGTAGGAACAGTGTTACATATCCTAAGGTGGCTAATACAATGCAAAACTGGCACTAGAAGACTCGGCCACTGCTTGGTTGGTTGAGTCTGCTAGGCAAGGTGTGTTCTTGTTGGTCAGGTCTGCATTAAGGTGGAGTGAGGGAGTCATTCCAAGTGCTGTAACAAGGTGCATAACATGGATAGTTGCTGCTGGTATACTGTGGATAACTTCTCTGACATTATGCTCAGACTACAAGATGGCTACAGTGATTCAATAATTTTAAGATGTTCATTTTTGGTGCAATTAGTCCAGAAAACTCCTTCTAATACACCTACACCTAGTTTGAACACTAAGATTTGGTGTGAGAAGGAACTGTTGTGAACTGGACGACAAAACCTAAAATGAACAACTTAAATCAAGTCTTACTGTATATAGAAATTTTGATACTTGTTAATGCTGGAGTAAGAGAGGATCACAGGTCACGTTGGGTGATCTAGTGACCTATTTAATTATGGAGGAGAAGAGTTTATTTTTTATGCAACTATTACTTAAAGCCTTCCACTTTTCAACTGGAATGTGATGAACAATTATTTTCCTTGTAAGTACAGGTATTGCGTTTCCATGTATCATACAATTTTAGAGGAAAATTATATTTTCTTTCTCTAAAATTATTAAATTTATGGGGTGTGGATGAAAGTTGAACTTATATTCAGGAAGTGCATTTTTAGGGGAAATATTTTGTGGATGGATGCAATATATGTTACTATTCACCGTTATGTTAATAAAGTAAAATTGTTAAATTTCAACGCAGGTTTAATTTTCCTATTGCACTAGTTCATCAAACTGGAAATTACAAATATTATTTAACCCTTTCCCTGCGAGCTAGTTTAAAATTAATTGACACCTCAGTGCGGAGCATTTTCAAAAAATATTTTAAATAAAAATTTGAAAAAAAGAAAGTTCCTCAATGAATAAAACTTTGTTTCCTGAACACAAATATATAAATATAATTTATGTTTGGAAACACTGCATCAGATGCCACATATCGATTTCCACTTAATTTCCACACGAAAGAATTGGCGCGGTACTTTGAAATCATCCTGGCCCATGTGTGGGACACTCGCAGGCAACAGCACCAAAGTTTGTGTCCCGTATATGGGACTCACAGTGAAAGGGTTAAACACTACAAATCTGAAATTCATTGTCTCCATATGGTTAGAGTTGTAGTGTTTAACCCTTTCACTGTGAGTCCCATATACGGGCCACAGACTTTGGTGCTGTTGCCTGTGAATGTCCCACACATGGGCCAGGATGATTTCAAAGTACTGGGCCAATTCTTTCGTGCGGAAATTAAGTGGAAATCGATATGTGGCATCTGATGCAGTGTTTCCAAACATAAATTATATTTATATATTTGTGTTCAGGAAACAAAGTATGTACGAGAAGAAAGTTAAAAGTTAGTTTTTTCATCCTTGAAGTACTCTACATCTTCATTGCAAATATGCAATCCACACAAACTTTTCCCTTCCTATACCTTCCCTGCTCCTCGCAAACCTTCCCTTCCATTACTTCTATCAATCTATTCGTAAGACTCGTATACTAAGTAAACTTCTATTATTATTACATTTAGTTAATCATAACTACCTTTTACCTTTATGCAAAAGTACAATAACTGCCTTATTCCTTTTCATCAATTCCTTTCTACACATGTACACGCTTTCCACCCACTTCCACTATTATTGCTTCCCTTTCTGTCTTATCACTCAATAAACATTCAAAGTAACTCTTCTGTAATTCTTTCACTTCCTTTTTACTACTTAACATGAACTCCATCCTCTCTTAATTCTCACATTGACGTCCCAACTCCTCTTTTTCTTAACTTCCTTCCAAAACTACTTATTTTTGTTCAACTTCTCAATTTGCTTAATACCAAACTCTTCCTCTACTTTTCATTAACTCTTTCACTAACACCTGAACCTTCCTACTTCAAGACTGATACTCACACAATTTAAACACCTCATGCATCGTATCATTCCTGGTCTAGCGGAGGGTGGAAGGTGAAGTTTCAAGGATTTAATTTTTTACAATGATTCTCGTCTGAGGCATTTGAAGGGTGGAGACTAAATTAATCATCCCCTCAATATTGAAGAATGTGGTCATGCTCTGTATTACCAATACATGAATCTCAACCTAACAAACTTCCATATTTTGAGGCTAATTTTCATACCAAAAGTTATCTATCTTGAAATTAGCCACATAATGATGTTTATATGATAAAAAAGCAGTCAAGGGAGTGACTCCTCTTTGTCTTGCAATGGAACCACAGATAATAAGTTATAAAAAAAATAAATAATTGCCGTGGTGGGAAACTTTGGAAAAGATTACTTCATTTTACACAAAGAACTTGGTATGTTCGGAAAATATCTTTACAACATTTACATATCCTCAAACTGATTGATAAGATTTCAGGAACAATTTTAGTCACCATCATTAAGCATAGAGCAAGAAATATTGCCAAAAAAGTTTTCGACCACAGCATTTTGTAATATTAATAGGGAACAAACCATATCACTAAGGAGACTTGTCACTTCTTCAAGCCAAGGTAGGTGTTGAGGAAGCCTGTGCTGTGAGTCTCTGAGAAGGTATGCAAATTCTTGAGTGTGTCTTAGGAGTTCTCCACTTCTCGGTGCCTGAAACATTGGACAGATTTGTTAGACACCAATAATTATTATTCTTGACAGGAAATAATATGTAAAGAATGCTGTGGAGTGACTTGGAGGTAGTCTTATATTAGTTATAGCAACAACTATATACTTAGATTAACATAGTGCCATATGACCTTAGATGTCTGGCACTTGCTCCTTTTTGCATGAACTAACTAACTAACAACTATATACAATTAAAGAAAAAAAATTGTGAAACTCTACAATCAAGGTTTATACAAACAAACACATGTAAATAACAGTAAATAGATGTTGACCATAACTGTGGTTGCCAAGATACATTCCTAGAAGATAAGATTGGATTACAAAAGCTGGTAAATGTTTGATACTATGTGCACAAGACAGAAAGGTGAAAGTAAGGTGATGGTGTTTGACAGAAGTAAAAGTGAAGAGGTTGATTTTGAGTACCAATATAGGTTAGAAGTTGAATGCCCAGAAGAAAATGAAATTAGACTGAATGGAGAAAGAATAGAGACAGAATAGACAGAAAAGTGAAAGTGAATGTTAATAAAGTAAGGTAAGTTGAATGCCCAGAAGAAAGTGAAATTAAACAGAACAGAGAACAAAAATAAAGAAGATATATAAATGTAAATATCTTGGTTCAATCCAGAGCAATCCAAGTACGGGAGTATGGAAGTGAGACGGTTGAATCCTTAAAGCACACAATGAAAGGCAGACATCTCTTCAGACAGAGATGCAGAGTTTACCTCTGGAATGATCAACAATGGCTCAGCTTCTTGGCATTGAGCTACATCATACAACAGGCAAACGGTCCGGTGAAACATTCTGACCGGCATATGAAGATCCGCTCAGTGCAAAATTAACAAGACTAACTCGATAGATTCCTCTAAAAGAAGACCTGACAACCTCCTCTGCTGAGCTGGTGTACGGTGCCCTGCTTACAGTTCCAGATTTCATCCCAGCAGTGTGTGGACAACAAAAATCTCCTTTGACCACACTTACAAGCCTCCATGAGAAAGTTGGTACGCTCTCCCCTGTACCTACATCTCAACAAGGCATCACAACCATGTACGTCCCACCTGACTTACATACAAGACTGTCATTACGTTTTCCTCCATACAAAGCTTCAAAAGCCTTATGAATAACCCTTTAGAGTCCTGCAATTGATCCTAAGGCTTTCATCATTGACAATGCAACTGACACAAGACTGTTTCAGTTGATCGTCTCAAGCCAGTGTTGGTAACACAACCTCACCACAGAGGACGTCCACCACTACGATAGAATCCGCCCTAAACTCAACCAGCTGTAACCCAAAGCACAAGATCAGGGAGCCTCTCTCAACACCCTAACTGGGGAGCAGGGCTTGCTCTGGCGCTTGCCATTTTCGCCATATGCGATAAAACAAAAACAATGGTGATAATTATATAACTTTGGCGAATGTTCTTGGCAACAGTATATTGTATTCTGTATCTTTTTTTAATTTGGCTACAAAGTTGGCTACAAGTTTCAAATGTCCAGAGCTAACCCTTGGCAGGGTGTCTTATGGCAGCTTGTACCACTCAGGATTTGAACCATTACTCATCCAGCTGAAGCTCTCTCGCTACCAAGCCCTCAGAACATTGCTCACTAAGCTGGAGCACACTCGTTAGCTTGGTGTATTCGAGACTGACCAATCAAAGCTTAATCTATCTTGGTTCAAGCAATTATGCATTAGACATTAGGTTTTTTTAATTATTTTGTATTTCTCTTACTGTAAATGTATATGACCTATGGTTGTAATAAATATTATTATTAAAGCTGTCCAAGAAGGAGAACTGCTGGAACACACCTCCTGATGGGGCCAGTCTTCACCTCACACCCAACACATTCACACCATCTCTCTTGTACTGATTGTTGAACTGTATTACTTGTTCAATAAACTCCATCGCTTTACTATGTGCTTCCATCAGAACCGCAATCTTACCTAACACACCAAAACACAAACACATACCCCCAAAACACACACAAAACACACCCTAGCTACACAGGTATATTTCTAGATCAATGAGCCCCTTAGCCTTTTAATATATGAAAAAGAAAAAAAAAATTACAATAAAATAACACTTAATCTTCGTCCTTACCTGCACTTCGGACACATGTAGAAGATGGTTTGTCCTTCATCAGCTGATCGTAATTGCATGGTGGTGTAGGACATGCCGAGATGACCACACTTGCTACACTCTCGGTGGGGATCCCTCTGACCATACTCCTCTTCCTGCTCCTCCTCACCCAGGGAAGCCTTCTTGGCAGAGGAGTACACACCTCGCTGGTTGAACTGGTAGGTGGAGGTGGTGGTGTGGCCCAGCAGCACTGCGGACATAATAACATAACAATATAAGGAAGCTACAGACATATTATGCAGAATACACACACACACACAGTACTCTGTACTCAGCAAGGAAATATTGGTACCATTATACGTCGTGTATCTGGATTTCGCTAAGGCTTTCGACCGAGTCGATCACGGCGTCTTTCTCTATAAGCTGAGGGCCATGGGTATAACGGGGAGGTTAGGTGTGTGGCTGCATGGCTTCCTTACACGTAGGAAACATGCAGTCACTGTTGATGGCTTCAAATCACAGCAAGAAGAAGTCATCAGTGGCGTCCCTCAAAACTCTGTACTCGGTCCTCTGCTCTTCCTGGTCCTGATGGCCGACATGGAGGACGTGGTTGACGACTCCTTTCTGTCATCCTTTGCCGATGACACCACTCTAAGCCACAGGATTAGTGAGGAGAGTGATGTCACTAAGCTACAGCTGAACTTACAGAAAATTTACAAATGGGCTGAGGCAAACAACATGAAATTTAATGATGAAAAATTTGAACTACTAAGAATTGGGCCCAATACAGAAATAAAAAGCTCCACCAATCTGTATACAGGTGGACAGTAAGACATTACACCAAGTCACGTTGTCAAGTGTCTTGGTGTTCACATGAATGATGATGCCACCTTCCGGCACCACATAAAAGAGACAACCAACAAAGCCAGGAGGATGGTCGGCTGGGTCCTCCAAACCTTCAGGTCAAGGGAGCAAGAGGTCATGTTGGCACTGTGGAAGGCCTTCATACAGCCAGTACTCGACTATTGCAGCCAGCTGTGGTCACCTCACAAAAAGGGTGAAATACAGGAGCTGGAGTCAGTACAGAGGGCTTTCACCAGGACAATAAAAGGTATGAAGGGGCTCAATTACTGGCAGCGTTTCCAAAAATTGGGGCTATACTCTCAACAGAGAAGAAGAGAGAGATATAGGGTCATATATGTGTGGAAGATACTGGAGAAGCAAGTGCCTGACCCCATCAACCAACTACTGAAAACAAAAGAAAGTGAGCGCACTGGTCGCTCATGTGAGAGACGTGCTTTCTCTTCAACAACTCCAGTAAGAATAAAGAATCTCCTTGCCTCCAGTCTGACATATAGTGGCCCTAGACTCTTTAATGTGCTTCCTAGACACGTCAGAGACACCACTGGCTGCTCGATCACCAGATTTAAAAAGAACCTGGACAACTTCCTGCAAACGCTGCCAGATGAGCCTCCTGTCTCAGGCTACACGGCTCACTGCAGGGCAGCCTCTAACTCTGTGCTGGACCAGATGGCTCTCCTGAAGGAGGACTCCCGGACCGGCAGCAGCGGTGGACCACCACAGCTGTGAGGAAGACCCTCTAGATTCGACTAAATAGACTAAGTAAGTAAGTCTCCCTGGTTCGCCCAATTCTGAATTATGGTGTTCAGTCCTGGTCTCCAAACCTGATACATGATATCCAGTCACTTGAGCGAGTACCCTAGCATTAAGAGGACACTCTCTTAAGCTGCTGAAGCATCATCACTGGAGGACAACATTGAAAGGCAACTGGTTCTCCATCACAGTCATCAACCACTGGAATTGACTCCTTCTCACCTGGTTCACTCACCTGGTGGGCTTCCCCAACTAAGGCAGGAGAAGCCACATTCCGCTATTGTGCCAGCCCCAAAAATAAATAAACAAACCACAGAGACAATGCTATAATTTTGGGCTGGAAAGTGCAATATATGCGGCAGGAAATACACAAAACAGGCAAAGAATAGAATTGGATGAGTTGAAATTACAAATACTCAACAATTAGCAGTATTGGTCGCCTCAAGGCTCTGAACCTGTACTCTGTACAAGGCAGACTCTTGAGAGCTGATCTTATCAAATGCTGGAAGATTTTTCATGAACTATCAGTAATTTCACCATTGGACCTGTTCACTATATCTCCTATCACTACGACTAGAGGTCACAGATATAAACTAGCCAAGCCACACATCCACACAGAATGTAGGCGCAGATTTTTCAGTATTCGGTGCATCGATCATTGGAACTCGCTCCCAGACAGTGTTGTTGGTGCTAATACTCTTGAAGCTTTTAAATGTGGCCTACACCTCTCCCTTGGAGAGTTGCTATTTGCATACACTGAGTAAATTTATTCTAGAATTATCTTTAGTTATACATTTCATGTACATATATACCCACGTTTAACACCCAGTTGCATATGGCACACAATTCCGCCCATTCTTGTATGCTGTTTACTATGTTTCATATTAATTCTGTTGGGCTGGCGTGCCAGCAATTGTGGGCTGCCCATTTGTGCTTCACTGGTGAATGAGCCTTGAGTATGATTTGGGGTAGCCAACCAGGTGAGTAAACCAGGTGAGAGTATCACCGAGATGGTTGGTTAGAGATGTCTTAAAAGTGGTGATATTCTGAGAAGAAACTACACTCTGTGGTAAGGAATTCCAAATATTAATGCTTCGAGAGTAGTTACTGCCCACCAATAGCCACATTCAAAGCCCGCTATGATACACATTAAAACCGCTTAAACATACTGGCTGACTAGTTTTTTGAGGTGGGAGACACTACAAGAAGCCAACTTCTTAAATCCTCACAACATATTCATAGGTAAGCACTGCAAATTTAACTTACCACTTAACTTCAGAAACTTTGTTAGGTTACCGTCATCACTGTTTACACTTAAGCTTAACTAATTCTAAAAGTTCCAATATCAAGCATTATTCTGCTGACATAAGAGCACCATTTACCTTGAATCTTTATAGTGAAGGAGCACACTCTACACTTGATATCAGGACCACTAGTAGGCAGTGACAGGATAGCACCGCACGCCGGGCAGAAGTCTGGCTCTACTATGAACAGCTGCTCAAGGCTACTCTCATTCATGGCAGGAAAGGTAGACATGAGTGTAGGAGTGTGTTGTGTTGAGTTAGAAGCAATGGTAGGGTTATACAAGGCGAGGTAATGTGTATATGTAGAGGTGTAATGTGTGCACGTATGTCCTGTGTACTGTACGGTTTCAACAGCAGGTTGTGTGCACGTGTGTGTGTGTGTATACAGGAGTAAGGTGTGCACGTATATCTTGTATATTGTACGGATCCAAGGGTAAGTAATGTGTGCACGTTCTGTGTGTATAAGAGAGTATGGTGTGCACTGTACAGTGTGCACGTGCCTCCTTCTTCTTCTTCTTTTGACCTATTCCGCTCAGGCTAGTGATGGGCGCTTTGTGAACGAGTTGGTTCATAGAGCCGGCTCTTCCAGATGAACGAGAAGAGCCGGATCTTTCTCGAGAGCCGTTTGAGATTTTTTTGAGAGCCATTAATTTTTTTTTTCTAGTTTTTCCATATTTTTGCAATTTTCTAACAAAATGCAAAAATTACCGATTGTTAATAATTATAGTAATGATAATAATAATAATACTTACGAGAATGAAGCCTATTCATAGAAATTATATAGTAAAATAGTTAAGTTAGTGTATATGGCAGGCCAATGATGTGGAATGTACACTATAATATTCCCTACAACATATCGGTAAATGAAGACAATCTGATAATATTAAGAGATCAAATTAAATTATAGAACTCGTCTCAAAATAGTGTACATATTGTACAAATCAAGTATATTTTTTTCCATAGTTAATTTTTTAACACAAAACTCATTTTCTCATTATACCTCGAGAACCATAAGGTATACGTACAATGACTACGAATAGACAAAGAATAAATAGGAACCCAACTTTCTGTTGCAACATTTAAAAATGAAATTACTCTTTATATAAAGAAGGAAATTTTTTATTTCATAGCCTGTAAGTAAAATTAAAAAAAATAACTACACTAGCTGATACGCCTTTTAAAATTATTTAAATGATTATAGGTGCATTTTTTCTGTCAAACTAATCGTTAAGGTTTTTTCCTTATAACTCGAAAACTATGAAATTGACGTAAAATTATTATGAGTAATTAGGGAAGTTAAATGAAACAAGCTTTCTTTTCATTCTATTGAAAATGAAACTCAATGATAAATGACTATCGAAAAAAAAAAATTCTTAACTATTAGCGTTATTCAAAATCAGACTACACCAGCTGAAAGGCCTTTTGAAGGTAAGAAAATAACTATTTAACATAATTTTTGTCAAACTAGTATTTAACATTTCGTTTTATAAAAACGAAAACTATGGAGTTTAAGTCAAAAAATCTGCGAATAATTAAAATAAGAAAATAAATATATATATTTTTTGGACCTTCAGAACATGTAAACAGTTTATAAATAATGAAAACATTAAAAAAAAAAAAGGTTTTGGGGTAAATTTAGATTAAATTACATGATTTGATAGAACTTTTAAAATGACATCAATTAG